>BCLG01002564.1:29933-42786 GCA_001602295.1 Zoysia matrella | reverse complement strand
AGGTGGTTTGAATCGTGAAATTCAGGATATTCTTGCTTACAAAGAGTATACTTCAGTCGACCGCTTGTTTCATCTTGCTTGTAAAGCTGAAAGGGAAGTGCAGGGACACCGAGCTAGCATGAGAACTAATACTTCTGCAGGTCGCGCTAGCTCTTGGACCGCAAAACCAGCTGCAGCATCATCAACTCGCACAGCTGCTCCTCATTCCTCAAACAACAAATAATTTACAGCATCAAAGTCAGTTCAACACCAACTAAACCAACGAAGGGTGCAGTAAGTTCTGCATCCGTGGCTTCTACAGGGAGGACAAGGGATATTCAATGCTTGCAATGTAAGGGGTATGGCCATGTGCGTAAAGATTGTCCAAGCAAGCGTGTGCTGATCCTGCGACAAGATGATGAGTATTCCTCAGCTAGTGATTTGGATGATGAAACATATGCTTTGCTTGCAGCTGACCATGCAGGTAGAGAAGAAGATCAGGCTGAAGAACACATTGGAGCTGCACATGCTGACCGTTATGAGAGCCTTATTGTGCAGCGAGTGTTGAGTGCACAAATGGAGTTAGCTGAAATGAATCAGCGCCACACCTTGTTCCAAACAAAGTGTGTGGTAAAGGAACGCTCTTGTCGTGTGATCATTGATGGAGGGAGTTGCAACAACTTAGCAAGTTCAAAGATGGTGGAAAAACTAGAATTGGCCACCCAGCCACACCCCCAACCTTACTATATTCAGTGGTTCAACAACAGCGGCAAGGTGAAGGTAACGTGGTTGGTTCGAGTAAGTTTGTGGATAGCCTAAACCGGCTAGGAGTCGATGATCGAGCTTCCGGGGACATTGTGTAAGATGTCGCCAAGTTTGTTCGCGGTTTCGCGTCCCCCCGCTTGAAAGAGACACCAAGAGGGAGCGCTCGAGCTTTGGAGGCTTGCTCTAGCACCTGGGAATAATGTACGATAGCCAGGCCGTCGGTGTCTTTACTCCGGGCGAGAAGTATACCTTTGTGAGCACCGTTCCAAGAACGATGGGAGGGGCCGAGACTCCGTCGGAGTGGTCCAATGAGAATTAGGGAAAGGCGCCTACCTTCTGAGACCTCAGAAAAAATCACTAAGCACTCTCTATCTCACTCTCTTTGCTTACCGCATTTACTTACCATTTGAGTAGTGTGATAGATTGTTCTTTTGATTCCTCTTGGTGGCTATCATGTTAGTGCTTGCTTCTTGTAATTTCCTTATCACTAGCATTGTTAGGGGTTTTGGCCTACTAAACATGTTTAGGTTTGCTTCCGTTGTGGTCAAGTCATATAGTTTTAATTCGTAGCAAAATTAGTACTGTAAGTCCACCGATTCAACTCCTTTCTCGGTGTCTTTATTCCTTTCAAGTGGTATCAGAGCTAAGAGCTCATTTTTCGGGCTTCACCGCCTTGAGTAAGGATGCCAAACGGGATGGAGACTCCGCCCGTATTCGATGAACATGATTACTCTTATTATAAGGCTCGCATACAAGCCTACCTAGAGTCAATCGATGGGAAAGCGCAGCAAGTTACTAGCAATGCTTAGAAAAAAAAATGAAGACTTAATACTATTTTCATTAAATACAATGATAAAGCCAAGAATGCCATGTTTGGATGCATTTCTAAAAATGTCTTTTCTAGAATCAATGAATCATCCACCGCGCAAGAGATATGGATCTAATTGCAAAACATCCATGTGGGCTCCTCCGAGGCCAAAGAAGAGCGTTACTATGTTCTTAAGAACAAATATAATTCCATCACCAAACAACCTCATAAAAAAGCTAATGATGTTTATTCTCACTTGCATGTAGTGGTGGAGGAAATCAATGCATTGGGCCTCAAGGATAAAATTGATGATGTGGAGATTATGAAGAAGCTCTTGAGGATGTTGCTGCCAAACTACAACTCCATCGTCACGTGTCTCTTCCAACCCAACTTGGCTACTCTCATCATTGACGTCATGCTAGGCAAGCTCACGGACTGTCAGGGGTACATGTTGGGCAGCTCCACCGACTCTCAGTTGCCCCAGAATCTTGCCCTACAAGTTGATCAAGAATCATCCAATGGCAATAACAAGAAGAAAAAAAAGGTGGAGGAAGATGAGGATGAGGAAAGAGATAAAGAGGCTTCGCAAGGAAAGACCCTCATCTTCCAAGAGGAACTCCGGGTGCTTCAATTCTGGCAAGAAGGGCCATTTTGCTAAGGAGTATCCCAAGCTCAAGAAAGAGAGTAATAAGGAAGCATATAGTGAGAGTGATGATGAAGGACACAAGCCTAAAAGGAAATTCAAGAAGTTCTTTGTCCAGAAGGAGAGCAACAGCAAAGAGAAGAAAAAGTCTCCACACAAAGCTTATATTATTGGTGAGTGGCTCACAGGTATTGCTATGACTAGCTCCATCAATGAGCTACCACCACCTCCACTATGCTTGATGGCCCAAAGTTCTGAGGGCTTCATTGATGAGAAAGATGATCTTGTAAAAGAAGAGGAGAACTATGATGATGAAGATGATGGACCAAGCTACAATGATCTTGTCCTCTTCCTCGAGAAGACCTACAAGACCATCATCAAGAATTCTAAGAAGATTGAGGTGGTGACCAAGGAGCATGAAGTGATGGTATTCCATGTTCGAGAGCTTGAGGGGGAGCTCAATGCACTTAAGCACTGTCATGGTGTTCTACGTGAGTCCTATGAGGATCTCAAAGCAAAGCACGTAAAGCTAAGTGAGAAGCATAATGCATTGATGCGCACCAATGAAGCTCTTGATCTTGACTCTCTCCTTAACTCTCCTAATCTTTTTGTAATCTAACCCACTCCTTAACTCTCTCCCTAACTCTCCTTAACTCTCCTAATGTTCTTGTAATCTAACCCTCTCAAAGGAGAGTACTACTCTTGAGCCATCTGTTGTGAAGGAATACATGAAGCTCAAGAAGGAGAGAGAAGCCATGATGGATGCTTTTGAGCGGCTTACTAGAGGAAGGCAAATTCAAAAGTAAATCTTAAGAAAGAACCTCATCAACAACCACAATCACAAGGGCTAAGGATCATATGCTTACTCTATCAATATCATTGGCAACCAAGATGAGATCTTCGAATGGATAGTCCCGCTCATGGTGGATGACTACTATTCTAAGAAGTGTTTTCTTGATGGTCACCGCTCCAAAGATTGTACTAAGATGAGCGAGCCTAAGATTATGCCTAACACTAACCTTTTCCATGAGGATGTGCACTATAATCTTTTCAGGGATAAGGATGGAAAGGTGAAGGCTAAGCTGCTCGGACCGCCAAATGACAAGAGGACAATCAAGAAGATATGGGTCCCCAAGGTGATCGTGGATCGAGAGAGAAAGTCAAAACACTCTTGGGTTCCCAAGAAGAAGTGAAGGGGCCCAGGTGGTGGACTATGAAGCAAATTGAAGATTCTTAAAAGTCCACCACATGTTGATCGAGCTACAACGCCAATCTATACTTCAAGGAGGTTATTCTTGTACATAGTAGAGTAGGTTTCTTTTCTTGCAAAGCATGGTAGATAGGACTCTTCCATGGACTAGATGTTTGCACTATCTTGCATCATATGTAAAAAGATAAAAGAATAAAAAAATTTAGATTGGTGCCTAACCACCTTAAGATATCCATATGCATGGGGGAAGAGCTTCAGAAGGTGGTTTGGCTATCTTAAGGTAAAGCGACGGGCATAAGGTGAATAAGCTTGAGATGGGTCAAACATGGCATCGAATAGTTTTTTTATGCAATGTATTTAATTTGCTTGCATTTACATGGCATACTTTAAATTCTCTTGCATTAGACTAGCTTGTTTGCATGCATTGCATATAGGAACCACGGAGGAGGCGTGCTACTTTATGGAGAAAGTGACTATATTGTCCATATGGATTCCTGTACTCCACAAAGAGTAACCAAAGCAAAATGTGAGCATCATGCCCATTCAAATCTGTGCTTAACGATCTCTAACATCCATTTACGTGGATCGTGATCAAAGGGTTCATACATTCCCTTTTTGGAGCCTCCTTCTCGCTTTGATGTTTATCGCTCGATCTTAATTGCATTTTATGAAAATGCTAAACTCTTCGTGAGTTATCTATTTGCAAAGGAGTGTTTGAGAACTTCCTTTCTAGACAAGTGTGGTGTTTATTTGGTTCTTTGGTGAGGACACTTGGAGTCTAGAAAGAATTTCTTGATTCTGCAATTCCTAGAGGTCACCGAACATTTCGGTATCTTCTCCGGACATTTGGGTGACTATATCTTCGGATGAGTCACTTGGCAGAATTGGACAGACACCAAACATTCCGATGATATCACCAGACCGTCTTGTGACAAACAGGAAGTGGGTGACTCTCTGGAATTTGAATTCTCTAGACACAGGACAGTCCGGACTTTTAGTCACCGGACAAATTCTGAGGACCGGATAGTCTGGTGTAAAGCGATTTCGGTGCAATCACGGCCATCTGTTTTAATCCCTTTTAATCCTGGGCGATGATTATCTTATGTGCTAAACCGCATGTGCACTTCAATTCTGTCACATCCCAAAATTCGTAAACTAAGAAAAATGGGTTTTCAAAATTTTTTGTTCTAGGAATCTAGTCTTTAGCCGTTTTTAAAAAAAATATATTTTCAAAAAATAAAACTAAACTAGAACAACATAGCAAAAAGGAAAATTCCAAAAAATTAAAATTTAATTTGCCAAGTGTTTGATTTTTCTTGTTTTCTTGCTTTTGATCTTTTGGAGTTTAACTATTGCTTCTTGGAGTTTGGAAATTCCTAAGTTATTAGCCAATTAGTGAGGAAAGAAAATAAAAGAAGGAGGGAAATTTTGAACTGCCGCGTGGGCTCAATTTCCAGCTGGGCCGGCCTGTCTCTGCTCTCTCGGCCCAGCCCCCATGCACGCTCGCCTCTCCCCTGTATCTCTTCCTCCTCTGGCGCCCACCGAGTAGGACATCGGAGCCACTTGTACAGTTCTGGACCAGCCACGTAGCTCCCCCGAGCGCCGTCGGATGTCGTTGTCGTCATGCCGCCATTGGGCCTCGACGGAAAACTGCTGCGCCCCTAGTCCTAGTTTCCCGACCGATTTTGGCCACGTGGACGCACGCCCGACGCCCTTCGTCGGAATGCCGTCGAACCACCTCGCCGCCGCGACCGCCTGCGTTCCCCCGGCCGCAGTAACTCCTCATAATGCTCACCGCGTCGACCAACGACCGTCAAAGCACCTAACACCGCACGTAATGTCAAATCGCGAACTAATGGAGCTCGCCGCCGGTCGGGGAAGTCTGAGACGCCGTGGCACCGAGCGAGCTGCGCCAACACGTCGTCCCCCATCCTGGCACCACCTCGGCACGCCATGAGGCAGGACAGCTGCCGAGAGACGCCACAGGTGGTCAATTTCACGCGTGATTACCCTTAATTCCATCTCATCGCGTCGAGCCAGAGCTCCCACTACCGCTCCGGGTATAAAAGGGCCTCACCGCACTGCCTCATCGCGTCGCCAATTTTGGGGTTTCCCCTCTTCTTCCCCGTTGCCGACCACCGAGTGCCACCGCCAAATTCCCTTGAGCTTGTCGGCCATTGACCCAACACGGCACCCCTACAGCACCACCGCACCTAGAGGAAGCTCGTCGAGCTAGCCAAACAGCCAATGCTTACCCCGTTTGGTTCCTACACGAGAGCCGCCGCCGGCCACCGTGCGGCTCACGCCGCCCGTCTCTGTGGCACCGTCCTAAGGCCAACTGAGCGCGTCACGAGGCTCCTGGAGCCCGTGCGCAGCTCCACACCAGGGGAGGGATCCTCTTGTGGAGGCCTTCGCTCCTCTCGCTGGCGCCCTCACCCGCGCGCCCATGGCGCCGCCGCCACGACACCTTGGCCCACTGCCAGCCGCACCAAGCAAACCACCACACACCGCACACACCTCGCGCACGCCCGGCGTCCATCCGGCTAATTGTGGCCCCGCAAGGCAACGCCCAGGCCCACTCACGTGCGCCCACGTTCACGCCAAGAATTCAAACTTGGTCCTAGGTCTCCGGACATGGACACAGCCACGAAGCCGTGTCCACGGTCACGGACACGGACACAGTCCACTTGTCCACAAACACAGTCATGACTTCACGTGTCCTCGTGTGTGGAGTACACTGTCACAGTCCACGTGTCCACGCACACGGCCACGACCCACGTGTCCACGTGTCCCCCGACACGGCCATAGCTCTCGTGTCCAGGTGTCCACGAACACGTCACAGGTCACGTGTGCTCGTGTCCACGGACACGGCCACAGCTCACGTGTCCAGGTGTTCACGGACACGTCACAGCTCACGTGTCCATGCCACGTGTCCACGAACACCTCACAGCACATGAACCACGTGTCCCCGGACACGTCACAGCTCACGAACCACGTGTCCACAGACACGGTGACAGCTCACGTGTCCAGGTGTCCGTGAATACGTCACAGCTCACGTGTCCACGAACACCTCACAGCTCATGAACCACATGTCCCCGGACATGTCACTGCTCACGAACCACGTGTCCACGGACACGGCCACAGCTCACGTGTCCTCGACTTTCCGAACTTCCACAAAACCCCGAACTTTCACTCTCACGTATCCACGAATCTCCTAACTTCCACAAAACCCCGAACCTTCACTCTCACGTGCCCACAAATCCCCGAACTTCCATAAAACCCTAAACTTTCACTCTCACGTGTCCACGAATCCCCAAACTTCCACAAAACCCCGAACATCCATGAAACCCCGATGTCGTGTCCACATCCACAAAACCTTGATTTTGTGTCTACATCCACGAGACCCTGATTTCATGTCCACATCCACGAGACCCAGATTTCGTGTCCACAACCACAAAACCACAAGCCCTACCATCTTAGCCTATCCAAACTCCATATTTTTCTTGGTGCTCCTTTCTTTTGTAGTTTCATAGCTTTTTCTTTAGTAGTCTTATTGTGACTGTTGTTTGTAGCTGAAGAAGAGCCCGAGTACGAAGAGGAACTCGAAGAGCCCGAGTATGAAGAAGAACCCGAAGATGCCACTGAAAAAAAGTCCTAACACCCCCTTGATCCACATTGAACCTATGTTTACTGCTGCACCTATAAGAGCTAAATGCTTGCCTATGTTTTAAAATGTGTTAAACGTTGTGTAGTTTAGTTCCTACCTTATTCTAGGCATTTATATTTATGTCAGTAACTTGCTGTGGTTAATATAAATGCTACCTTGTTAACCAATTGATAACACACTCTTGTTAACCATAGGATTTCTGTTTCTTAAATACTTTTAATGAATGAAAAGTTGCCTTGTTTAGAAAAATGTTTAGGACCCCTATTGTGGTGCCTCACACCACCACACCTTACATCACTCTTTTGCAAATGTGTTAAAATGTGTTTGGTGATGTGAGTAAAATAAAATGGGACGGGCTTAGTGCAACTGGTGCTAGGTGAAGATGGGTGATTCTGGTCGTGGGGTGGGGCTCATAAGATGTGATGGTGATAGGTGTATAGTCTTCGGTGTCGTCCACCTGCCGTGGATGAGTCCGCCACCCCTGCCATATATAGACCGGTTCGTTAGTCCTCGACTTAGCAATTTCATGCAACCGTAGAACCTGTACATATTGAGCAGGACTTATCCTCACTATATAAGTATTTCACATCGAGCCATTAGGAGGTCGGTGGACACAATAGGACAGGAGAAGGGCGTGAGATAACTCGCTGCCTGGCTCTCGACTATGTAATTGCCCACGTCATGGGACCATAAGGCCACAGATATAGCCTCTGGTTTGGTAATACCCAGCGTAGTAGGAGACCAGGAAAAGACGTCACTGTGGTAAGCGTTATGCAACTCTCGACTATGTAATTGCTCCGAAAACTTACTGTCGCGTCATCGAGAGGGTGATACCCCGACAGATAGCCCCTGTGTACGTCTTGGGTGGAATGTATGGAAACTTATGTAGTCGTGGGGTAAGCGTTATGCAACTCTGTTGATCAAGAGTAGCATAACCTGTGGGTACAGTGTACAACCTCTGCAGAGTGTAAAATCCTTCCGGATAGGCCGTTGTCACGATAATGTCATGCTATTTGTTCGGGTACCCTACGATTAGATTTCTATAATATCCTTGTCATTTGAGTGCGTGTAATTGCCCGTGTTTTGGATATGTGTTGGCTGTGTGCCGAGAGCCTGCATGGAAGCGTGCTAGTGCCCGTTTAAAATTAGGGAACTGATGGAGGGAGTGAAAGCCTTCCTCAGGTCCACCCTACTAAAACATGACAAATGATGTTTTCTGTTGAGTTTAAAAATCTATCCTTTAGGAAGCCCTTGCAGAAAAACTCGCTTTCTACAAAAATGAAAACCTCAAGCCTTCCCTTGTTCCGCTTCTGCGAACCCTACCTCTCCTACCGTTAGTACTAGCTGAGTACCCTTCCCCCTGCTATTGTTTTGTTCAGAAGATGAAGACGATGAGGATGATCCCAACTACGAAGATTAGAAGTCTCGTCCTTAGCTCGAGTTTGCCTGTGGTGTAATGTTAGTCTCCTAGTAGTGTGATGTTTGAATAAAGTCGCTGCGTCTACTTGATGGTTGTAATATAGATTATGTTTGTTAGACCCTCCCTAAGTCTTGTGGTATGTCGAACCTGTATGTGTTATACTATCACATTGTTCTTAATGTGCGTTCCAATTACCGGTCCAGTGATTGGGACTTGTGGCACAAAGACACTCCTTCCTAGAAGGGGCTCTCACACATTCCATTCCAAAACTCGTGCGTCTTTGATGATTGTCATGGCCCCCTCCGCCGTGCGCCGCCCAGCGCTGCCTCGCCATAGTGTCACCTCATCTTTAACCGCCGCAGTGCTCACCCTCACCGTACTGTACTGCACAGCTGCTGCTGCCGCCTTGCCGCACCTCGCGCTCGCGTGCCATGCTCGCCCCGCACGACTTGTTTTGAGGTGATCGATTCATTTTCCAGCGAGTTCTTCGGCGGTTTTTGGCATTCTTCTTCGGGGTATTGAATTCTTTCTCCCACATTTCATCGGAAATACCCCGCATGACTTGTTTGTTGATTAATTGCGAAAATTGGTATAATTTGCATAAAGGTTTCAGCTTTTATTGCCAATTGACATGATTAGTTGACAAATTCCCGTACTTGGTGCCATATTGAGGTCATTGCTTGCATATTTTAGTATGGAATTGAGTCTCCTATCGCTAGTGTCACAATTTGGATTCTTTGCTATTTTATGAATTGTGGCATTAGTCTGCAGATATCACTGTTGTGCTTATTTGCTTTGTTTGATCGGTGATATGTCTTTGATTCCACCGCTAGAACTTCATTTAGAGTTGCTCACCTTTATTGCTTACAACCTATAATTTATTTTTATGTGGTGCAGTGACAGTTGGACAGTGGGTCAGGACAGTCAGCGGCAGTCCAGAACTCTCAGTCAGTCCAGTGGTTTCTCTTGGACGAGTAAAGAGCCAAGCTCTTACTCCTATCTTGCAGTGTCAGCTGGTCAGAGCTTCTAGCAGTTGATCTTTCACTGACAGTTGGTAGAATGGGCAGGCAGAGATCGAGTTCTGAGAAGAAGAGAAAGGGCAAGGCTGTAAAGCCTAAGAAAAAGAAGAAGAAGAAGCAGAGGACAGGCAACTCTGAGTGGGACAGATCCTTAGCTACAGCAAATGTTGATTTTCCTCCACATAGGAGGCCTGGTGCTTTGAGGATTGGAGCAGCTGAGTCCTAGGGGGAGTAGACGAGGTCGCCCCGACAGAGAGTGACGACCACTCCTCTAGTGGCAGAGACGCAGCCGCGGAGAGCTCCTGCCAATAGGCAGTCGAGAACCGCGGTGGGAGAGGCAGTCCAAAAGAGCTCACAGCAGAGGACATAGAGATGTCCCCATCAGAGGACTGGAGTGTGAGAGGTGTGCACAGCTAGAGCCGAGAGAGCTCGTCAGGCCATGGGCAGGATTGCTGGGGTTGAGGTCGATCTTTTGAAGTTGAAGGGCTCGGCCATCAGGGCCAAGAGGAGAGTGGACTTCACTGCTTGGGTCTCCGCTGGTAGGCATGCAGATGCTGGTCAGTTCTGGACAGTACTCCAGCGGAGGATCTACGAGGTCTACAGATGGTAGCTTGCCACAAATGGCAAGAGCTCAGTGTTTGCAGCACATCATCACTGTTCTTTGGAGGCACTGAGCAGAGGAGCTAGGTTGTACATGGAGGTGCACTTCTCTTACCTTTCAGGATTGTCAGATTTAGTCACTCGGCCCCTGAGGTATAGTGTGGACACAGTGCTTCAAGTGGTATCAGATTTCAGGTTTCTCAGTGAGATCTCCTCGCTTTTGTCTTTAGTTTTATTTTGTTTTTCCTACTATCCACAGAAAAGCCAAAAAAATACTTGATTTGTTCCTGCTGTCCCAGACCTTTTGGCCTTTGCATCTTCTTTTTAGTAGTTTGTTTTGTTGAGTTCGTGCTGCATTTGATCGGTTAGAGTTGCTGTTTCAACCGTATATTTACTTTCCATAATCATCTCAATCAACTTTCCATATTCCAAAAATCTGGATGCAATCTGTAAAACATAGAAAGAATCAAAACAAATCCAGAAACCTTGATCTCACGAAATCTGGAAATAATCAAGGAAAATCAGGAAACAATCTTTCATAATCAGGGTGCAATCCACGAAATCAAATCAAGATCCAAATTTTTTGGAAATAACAGATTCGGTTACTTGATTTTTGTTGCGAAGGGAAAGAGCCATATCTCTCTCATCCGTTCCTTGTTTGGTACGTTTGAGCACAATCTGGAAAGTTTAGGGCGTTATCTTTCCAGCGGATCCGACCGTGCCACGAAACTCCACTCGAGCATGTCGCAATAACAAAAGTGCTCTAATATCTACTATAAAAAAAGCAACCATTCATCTTTTGAGACTAGTTGTTGCATATTACATAGGGTAGGAATTTGTTACTTTACAGTATCCTACCTTACTAGTTAACTAGCGTCTCTCCTTGTACTTGGTGTGACAATCTTTCCGTTGCTTGCATCAAGTCACATTTTTCTTAGCGCACCATTTGCTACATTTCTCCTGATGAGGACATCACTTCCACAGACACAACCAAACCAATTGCACAAGAAGGACCCATGACACGAGCTCGAGCGCGTCAACTTAATGATCAGGTCAAGTCATTTCTCACTGTCTATAGTAGTTCTTCTCAGAATGGGGTACTACTAAATCCTTGTGGTGATTTTGTTATGATTAGGAACATGGGAGGAGCACCAGGACCCAAAAGCAGGATCGGACCATCAATCAGGGCTGGATTGTTTCGGTCATAACTTTTCACTCCGGATGTTGTTGAAGGCAAATGAGTACTCATAGGAAAGATCTCAAAGTCTACTTTCAGATGGGTCCAACCTCAGCTTCATACTCCTCCAGACATGATCAGAATCGTCGGAAAAGCTTTCGGACCTCCAGTCATGGGCTGAGGCCCATTGTATCCAGTTTAGCCCATTAGGGGCCCTCTCTAAGTTAGGGTTTGAGTCCCCCCACGCCTCCAGGACGTCTTCCCACTATATAAACCTGTGGCAGCCGTCATTTGAGAGAACTTGGTAAGAAGCTGGAATGGCCTTGTAGAAGGAGAAGAAGCTGGAATGGCCAGGTTCGTAGGTGGTTTGAATCGTGAAATTCAGGATATTCTTGCTTACAAAGAGTATACTTCAGTCGACCGCTTGTTTCATCTTGCTTGTAAAGCTGAAAGGGAAGTGCAGGGACGCTAAGCTAGCACGAGAACTAATACTTCTGCAGGTCGCGCTAGCTCTTGGACCGGAAAACCAGCTGCAGCATCATCAACTCGCACAGCTGCTTCTCATTCCTCAAACAACAAACAATTTGCAGCATCAAAGTCAGTTCCAACACCAACTGAACCAACGAAGGGTGCAGCAAGTTCTGCATCAGTGGCTTCTACAGGGAGGACAAGGGATATCCAATGCTTGCAATGTAAGGGGTATGGCCATGTGCGTAAAGATTGTCCAAGCAAGCGTATGCTGATCCTGCAACAAGATGGTGAGCATTCCTCAGCTAGTGATTTGGATGATGAAACATATGCTTTGCTTGCAGCTGACAATGCAGGTGGAGAAGAAGATCAGACTGAAGAACACATTGGAGCTGCACATGCTGACCGTTATGAGAGCCTTATTGTGCAGCGAGTGTTGAGTGCACAAATGGAGTTAGCTGAAATGAATCAGCGCCACTCCTTGTTCCAAACAAAGTGTGTGGTAAAGGAACGCTCTTGTCGTGTGATCATTGATGGAGGGAGTTGCAACAACTTAGCAAGTTCAGAGATGGTGGAAAAACTAGAATTGGCCACCCAGCCACACCCCCAACCTTACTATATTCAGTGGTTCAACAATAGCAGCAAGGTGAAGGTAACGCGGTTGGTTCGAGTAAGTTTGTCAATTGGTTCTTATCACGATACTATTAACTGCGATGTTGTAGCAATGCAAGCATGTTCCATACTTTTAGGTAGACCATGGCAGTTTGATATAGACTCGTTGCATCATGGTAGGACCAATCAATACTCTTTTGTGCATAATGGGAAGAAGCTTGTGTTACATCCTATGTCCCCTGAAGATGTTTTGAAAGATGAACTTGCTAGAGCTAAGAAGTTGAAAATTAAGAAGCACCTTGAGAGTGAAAATCAAATAATTGCTAAAGAACTTGAGCAACGTACAAAGAACAACGCCAAACCAACTCCTGATAAGAAAAATGAGATTAAATTAAAAGGTACCTGTTTGCTTTCCACCAAATCTGATCTGCAAGAGTTTGATGTGTCCACTGATGTTTGCTATGCTTTGATTTGCAAAGAAACTT
>BCLG01002564.1:0-28597 GCA_001602295.1 Zoysia matrella | reverse complement strand
CTAGTGTTCCGTGGGAGGATATTTCCATGGACTTTGTTTTGGGTCTGCCTAGGACAAAGAAGGGGAGAGATAGTGTTTTTGTTGTGGTGGATAGATTTTCTAAGATGGCTCACTTCATACCATGCCACAAGACAGATGATGCTATACATGTTGCTGATTTGTTCTTTTGTGATATTGTTCGCTTGCATGGTATACCAAAGACCATTGTTTCTGATCGTGATGCAAAGTTTCTTAGCCATTTTTGGAGGACCCTGTGGGCTAAGTTAGGAACTAAGCTTTTATTTTCCCCAACATGTCATCCACAAACAGATGGGCAAACTGAGGTTGTCAATAGAACTTTATCTACTATGCTTAGGGCTGTTTTGAGGAAAAATATAAAACTGTGGGAAGAGTGTTTGCCTCATGTTGAGTTTGCTTATAATCGTTCAAAACACTCTACTACTAAGAAATGTTCTTTTGAGATTGTTTATGGTTTTATTCCACGTGCTCCTATTGATCTTTTGCCCCTTCCAACATCTGAGAGGGTAAATATTGATGCAAATAAACGTGCTGAACTGATGTTAAAGCTGCACGAAACCACTAAGGAAAATATCGAATGCATGAATGCAAAATACAAACTTGTTGGCAGTAAGGGCAAGAAACATGTTACTTTTGAACCTGGTGATCTGGTTTGGTTACATTTGAGAAAGGATAGGTTTCTTGATTTAAGGAAATCTAAGTTGTTACCTAGAGCTGCTGGTCCTTACAAAGTTTTAGAAAGGATTAATGACAATGCATACAAACTTGAGCTCCCTGCAGATTTTGGGGTTTGCCCCACTTTTAACATTTCAGATTTGAAGCTTTACATGGGAGAAGATGACGACTTTGAGTCGAGGACGACTCAAATGCAAGAAGGGGAGGATGATGAGGACATCACTTCCACAGACATAACCAAACCAATTGCACAAGAAGGATCCATGACACGAGCTCGAGCGCGTCAACTTAATTATCAGGTCAAGTCATTTCTCACTGTCTATAGTAGTTCTTCTCAGAATAGGGTAATACTAAATCCTTGTGGTGATTTTGTTATGATTAGGAACATGGGAGGAGCACCAGGACCCAAAAGCAGGATCGAACCATCAATCAGGGCTGGATTGTTTCGGTCATAACTTTTCACTCCGGATGTTGTTGAAGGCAAATGAGTACTCATAGGAAAGATCTCAAAGTCTACTTTCAGATGGGTCCAATCTCAGCTTCAAACTCCTCTAGACGTGATCAGAATCGTCAGAAAGGTGTTCGGACCTCCAGTCATGGGCTGAGGCCCATTGTATCCAGTTTAGCCCATTAGGGGCCCTCTCTAAGTTAGGGTTTGAGTCCCTCCACGCCTCCAGGACGTCTTTCCACTATATAAACCTGTGGCAGCCGTCATTTGAGGGTGGGTTTTGTTCAGATGCAAGTTTAGCCTTAGCTACTTCCTTGTAAACGCATGTGTCGATGAGACCACCCGATTTGCTTGATTCAGAACCCCAATTTCGTGATTATATCCAGATCTGTGAGTTGTCTACCTGTTCATCTTGTTCTTGCTTGTTCTCGATTGCTCGCAGGTTCGGGGTTGTTCTTGGCACAGCAAGAACAACAACAAATCGGAGCCGGTGTACCTGTTGCTAAGGCGCAGCAACCCTGTTGGTTGTTGTAGTCGGACAGCCAACGTCGAATCCACCCCAAATCGAAGCTATCCTCCTCTCATCGAAAGATCGGGATCAGCCCCTGCCATACCATCTCCCTTGTAGCAGCAACTCGTATTGAAATTTTGAGCACTTATTCAACATTGCATTTGCAAAAGTGAAACTGCCCTAGCTCCACATAATTCTACAACAAATAGAGTTTGTGTCCCTGGCAATCGCTCCTCTAAGCTCCACTGGTTGACACTGTTGGCTGCAAGTCACACTTCCTTGTATCATCATGCATTTTGAGCGGCAAGTACAGCTGCAAGTCCAATGGATTAGCAGAAGATATTCATGTAACAAATGAACGTCATGGTACATTAGAAACTAGTCAAACAGGTACCACTCTTGCTGAAACGAAGACAGCACAAAGCCACCACCAACACCAACCTGGCCACCATTATGGAGCGGCTTGAGGTGCTGTCCCTACAAATTGCAAATGTCGTCCAACAACAAGCTGCCCATAGTGAGATTGATGAACATGTGGAGGTCGATTATGGTGGTGACACCGAACAGGAAGATCTTCCCCGCATTAACTACCATCAAGAACGTCATCGCCAGCATGCAAATCAGCGCAGACAACCTCAGCAAAACAACCGTCATGCAGTACGTAACCAGGATGATTCACTTGCTAATGTGAAATTCTCTATACCTCCATTTAATGGCAAATATAATTCTGATGCTTATCTTGATTGGGAACTTGCTGTTGATCAAAAATTTGCATGCCATGCTGTTTCCCCTGTTTCACAAGTTAGGGCTGCTACTAGTGAGTTTACAGATTTTGCTTCCATTTGGTGGCGTGAACATTGCAGCAAACATCCTAATAACATCCCCACCATTTGGGAGGCATTGAAAGCACTCATGCGCCATAGATTCGTTCCATCAAACTAAGCTAGAGATATGCTTAACAAACTGCAGCGGTTGAATCAAGGAACAAAATCTGTTGAGGAGTATTTTCAAGAGCTACAGACAGGTATGCTACGTTGTGGCTTAGTTGAGGATGATAATGCGGCAATGTCACATTTTTTGGGTGGACTAAACCGTGACATTCAAGATATTCTTGATTTCGATGACTATCACAATATCACGTGTTTATTCCATCTTGCTTGTAAAGCTGAACGTCAAGTGCAAGGACGAGAAACAATGACAGGAGCTAACTCTTTTGCAGGACAGACCACAACGTTCAAGCCATTCACACCATCCACTACTTCACAGTCGGCATCACCATCTCCTGCTAGCAGCAAAACATGCATTTCTACACCATATTTGTCCACTCCAAGAAGGACCAAACCTCCTCTAGGTAATCCAGCACCTAGCACCTCGGTTGTCTCCACAGGACGCACAAAAGACATCCAATGTCATCGCTGCAAGGGCTATGGACATGTCATACGGGACTGTCCAAACAAGCGTGCCCTAATTGTTTATGACGACGGTGAGTACTCTTCAGCTAGTGATTTTGATGAAGACACACTTGCTCTGCTTGCCACTAACATTGCAAGACAGGACGAAGAACATGTTGCTGCTAATGCTGCTGATAAGTATTTGAGCCTTGTTGTACAGCGTGTCCTCAGTATGCAGGTCGCTCCACAAGAACAAAACCAACGACACAATCTGTTCCACACTAAAGGTGTCATTCAAGAGAGGTCTATTCGCATAATCATTGATGGGGGAAGCTGTACCAACTTGGCAAGCACAGATATGGTCGAGAAACTCACTCTCCATACTCGACCGCATTCCCATCCCTATCACATTCAATGGCTCAACCAAGGTGGTAAGATGAAGGTGACACGCTCTGTACGCATCCACTTTTTCTATGGGTTTGTATCATGATTCTATTGATTGTGATGTTGTTCCAATGCAAGCATGCTCTTTAAGGGCAATACGATACTGATTGTGTACACCATGGCTGCATGAACCAGTACTCACTCACCTAAGGGCAAGAAAATTATTTTGCATCCTATGTCCCCAGAACAGATAATTAAGGATGAACTTGCTAGAGCAAACAGAGAGAACAAACATAGTGATTCGCAACTTTTGCAAAAAGAAATTAAACTAAAAGCTCCTGTTTTGCTAGCCACACATGCTGATCTTGATGAGTTCAATGATGCTAGTCTTCTTTACTATGCTCTCATGTGTACACATGTATTGTTCTCACTTGATGATGTGCCGCCTATTGTTGTACCACCAGCTGTTACTAAGCTTTTGCAGGACTTCTCTGATGTTTTTCCGAATGATGTCCCTGCTGGTCTTCCTCCTCTTCGTGGCATTGAACACCAGATTGATCTCATTCCAGGATCATCATTGCCGAACCGCGCACCATACCGCACTAACCCAGAGGAAATAAAAGAAATTCAGCGTCAAGTACAAGAATTGCTTGATAAGGGATACATTGGTGAGTCTCTTAGTCCTTGTGCTGTTCCTTTTTTTTAGTGCCCAAGAAGGATGGTTCATGACGCATGTGCATTGATTGTCGTGCCATTAATAACATAACAATTCGCTATCGTCACCCTATACCAAGGTTAGACGATATGCTTGATGAGCTAAGTGGCGCTGTTCTGTTCTCTAAGGTTGATTTGCATAGTGGGTGTCAACAAATTCGCATGAAGCTGGGGGATGAATGGAAAACAGCCTTTAAAACAAAATATGATTTATATGAATGGTTGGTCATGCCTTTTGGATTGACTTATGCTCCCAGCACTTTCATGAGATTATGAAAGAAGTTTTGCGGGCTTTCGTAGGCAAGATTGTGGTTTTGATGATATTCTGATCTATAGCAAGTGTTTGGAGGACATTTGTACCATTTGCATGCTGTTTTTGATACTTTGCGAACTGCACGTCTTTTCGGGAACTTGGCTAAGTGTAGCTTCTACACAGACCGTGTTTCTTTCCTTCGCTATGTTGTTACAGCACAGGGTATTGAAGTGGATAGCACCAAGATTGAACCAATACAAAGCTGGCCATCTCCCACCACTGTGATGCAAATTCGGAGTTTCCTTGGACTTGCTGGATTTTATCGTCGGTTTGTTCGTGATTTCAGCACCATTGCTGCTCCGTTGAATGAACTCACGAAAAAGGGTGTTCCCTTCTCTTGGGGCCAGCACAAGAAGAAGACTTCCTAATTTTAAAAGATAAGTTGACCCATGCACCCTTACTTCAGCTCCTTGATTTCACTAAGATGTTTGAGTTGGAATGTGAGGCTAGTGGAATTGGGTTAGGGGGCGTTTTATTGCAGGAAGGAAAACCAGTAGCATATTTTAGCGAGAAATTAAACGACGCCAGTTTGAACTATTCCACTTATGATAAAGAACTTTTTGCTCTGGTTCGAACTCTTCAAACATGGCAGCACTACTTGTGGCCTAGGGAATTCATTATTCATTCAGATCATGAATCTTTGAAACACATTCGTAACCAATCAAATCTGAACCGTAGGCATGCTAATGGGTGGAATTCTTTGAGTCTTTTTCTTATGTTATCAAGCATAAGAAAGGGAAAGAAAATGTGATTGCTGATGCTTTATCTCGTCGCTACACTATGCTCTCACAATTGGATTTTAAAATTTTTGGGCTGCAAACTGTGAAGGACAAGTATTGTCTTGACCCTGATTTCAAAGGCATTATTTTGAATTGCAAGGAGGGCAGAACATGGGGAAAATACTTTATGGATGATGGATTTTTGTTCCGTGCTAACAAGTTATGCATTCTAGCTAGTTTGATTCGTCTTTTGCTGTTACAAGAAGCACATGGAGGTGGACTCATCGGACATTTTGGTGTTAAGAAGACGGAGGACATCCTTGCAGATCACTTCTTTTGGCCGAAGATGCGACGTGATGTGGAAAGATTTGTCGCTCGCTGCACTGCCTGTCACAAAGCTAAGTCACGAATCAACCCCCACGGTTTGTACAGACCTCTTCCCATCCCTACTGCTCCTTGAGAGGATATTTCAATGGATTTCGTTTTAGGACTGCCTAGAACTAAGAAGTGGAGGGACAGCATCTTTGTAGTTGTTGATAGATTCTACAAAATGGCTCACTTCATTCCTTGTCACAAGAGTGATGATGCGACTAATGTTGCTGTTTTGTTCTTTCGCGAAGTTGTTCGCTTACATGGGGTGCCAAAAACAATAGTTTCAGATCGTGATACAAAATTTCTTAGCCACTTTTGAAGAACTCTATGGAACAAAATAGGGACAAAATTACTTTTCAGCGACACATGTCATCCCCAAACTGATGGTCAAACTGAGGTAGTTAATAGAACTTTATCTACCATTCTTAGGGCTGTTTCGAAAACAAATCTTAAACTTTGGGAAGATTGTTTACCTCATGTTGAGTTTGCCTACAACCGTTCTATACACTCTGCCACACCCATGTGCCCTTTTCAAATTGTATATGGTTTTATTCCTCCGGCACCAATTGATTTGATATCTATTCCACCTTCTGGTAAAGTTAATTTTGATGCTGAGAAACGTGCCCAATTCATGCTAAAAATACATGAGCAAACAAAACAGAACATTACACCCACAAATGCAAAGAATCAGGTTGCTGGTAGTAAAGAAAGGAAACTCATTACTTTTGAACCTGGTGATTTGCTTTGGGTACACTTAAGGCAGGATCGTTTTCCTAATTTGCGCAAGTCTAAGTTGATGCCTCGTGCTGATGGTCCATTCAAAATATTGCGTAAAATTAATGATAATGCTTATAAAGTTGATCTACCTGTAGAATTTGGTGTTTCTTCTACTTTCAATGTTGCAGATTTTAAGCCATATGTAGGTGATGAAAAAGCCATTTCGTCGAGGACGACTCCAATTCAAGGAGGGGGGGATGATGAGGACACCACACCTTCCATTCCAACCATTGATGGACCAATCACTCGAGCCCATGCACGTGAGATCAATTATGTGATTCTGCTTATAAATAATGGAGAGGACCCAAATGCAAGGGAAGTCCTGCCGAAAGGTCTCAGACTCCTGAACAGCACCAGTTTGTGACGACCACTGCGACTTCAAACAAACTCCAATTTTGATGTTTAAGTACTTGTTGGAAAGCTCCTCACGTCTACTTTCAAACGGATCCAGCCTCATCTTCATACCATATCGGAGTTAGAGCCAATTTTCATTTGAAAATATAAGGTGCTGCGTCACCTAAACTTAGGCCATTGGCCCGTGTATCAAGTTGAGCCACGTCCTAGGGTTTGAGGGTGACCTTAGCACCCCTGTGGTCATCCTTTCTCCTATTTAAAGGTCCCAGCCCCCGTCAAAACACTTGGGTTTTCTTTTGTTATAGTTTAGCTCTTATGCAAACTTTTTAATCTTCAGTTGTGTCCAACGACCACCTGTTAGACAGCTTTGAGAACCCCATATTGTGAGAGATTCCTGATTTGCCATATCTTGTTCTTGCTTGTTCTTCGATTGCTTGCAGGAATTGATCTTCGTGATCGGGTTGATCTTGCTGTCCAGCACGGTCAATAACCATTCGGAGTTGGTTCTGTGATTGCTAAGGTGCACACGACCTATTCGTTTGTAGTCAGATCGTAAACCTATGTCTAGTTGTGATGAACACTCTTGGAGGGGAGCTCTCTATTGTGCCTCCTATTGCATCTAATATTTTGTGGAAAATTGAGATCAAACCAAAAGATAAAAGTGATACAAACATGGAGAAAGAAGAGATACACAATATTCCATGCATAGCCCAAGATGAGACTGGTCATAACACGACAAAAGGTATTGCTGAAAATGAGAAGAAACTTATTGAACATCGATGTAAAAAAGATGAAAATATTTTTGTTATGCTGATATTTCTTGTCCATCCTACTTTTTTAAAACAACTGCTAGTATCACGTTTTATCCATTTATATTTGTCAATGTTTGATTTGCTCACTAGTTTTTGTGATAGGAAAAGGTAGTGTGTCGATATTTCTATTCTTCCTATGCAATAAGAAGTGAATGAATTCTATACTCCTAATGTTTATCCATTCACTAATGCTGAAATTAAACATTTCACATCCATTACATGTGAAAATGATGAGCTGAAATTGCTATCTTCTCCAAACACTGTGGGTTATATTGAATAGTTTCAATTTGTAGCAAGGATTAGCACAATCAAATCAGCAAATGCAAAGTTGAATAAGTGTTCAACAACGGTATGGTGCAGGTCCTAGGCTAAACCCTGCTAGAGACGCGAGTTTAAACACAAAGATAGTCCAACAAATGATGCAAAAGGCTCAGGACAGTAGCAACTAAAACACGCAGCACTTCTCTCTTTTTTTTTAATTCTTTGACATTCTTTTTCTGCAACTTCTCTCTTTTTTTTCTTTTATTTTTTTCTCTTTTCTTTTTCTCTCCCTCTGTTTTTTTGTGATGGAATGAAAATAGAGATGAACAAAAGTGCAGCTAGCAGATAGCAGGTAGGATATCGCAGATCTCTTTTGCAATTCCGACACGCTCTAGTGTTATTTTATGGGAACTGTCGATCCGTTGGAAAGATAACACAGAGATCTTTTCAGGTTGTATAAAAATGTGCCAAACAAACAATCGATCGCGGAGATATGGTTGTTTTCTTCCGCACCAAAATCTGGTAACCGAATTTGTGATTTGCAACAAACTCAGATCTGGATTGATTTCTTCCTTCTATTGTACATATGAGCCAGAAACGTGACAAGAACTCGAAACTCTAATGAATTAAACGCAAAGACCAGCAGCACGACACGATGATGCAACCACGAATTCAACGACGCAAATTTCTGAAAATAGTGATGTATAGGCTCAAAGAGTATAGGACAGCGGAATGATTCAATATTTTTTTGTATGGCTTTTATGTGGACAGTGAGAAAATGAATGAAACGATAAACGAGATGGGATAAATCTCACTGAGCAACCTGGAAAGCTGATACCTCTTGATAGGACTTGAGGTGCCTGATCTTTCGGTGAGGTGATAACTATCGATTTGGTGGAGTTGACCCTCACGATCCGACTACAAACGAACAGGTCGTGTGCCCTTAGCAATAGCAGAAACAACTCCAATTGGTTATTGACCGTGCTGGACAGCAAGATCAACTTGATCACGAAGATCAACTCTTGCAAGCAATCGAAGAATAAGCAATAACAAGATGTGGCAAACCAGGAATCTCTCACAATATGGGGATCTCAAAGCTGTCTAACAGGTGGTCGTTGGACACAACTTAAGATCAGAAAGTTTGCATAAAAGCTAAACTATAACAAAAGAAAACTCAAGTCTTTTTGGTGACGGCTGGGACCTTTAAATAGGTTGGAGGACGACCAGGGGGTGCTGGGGTCGTCCTCAAACCCTAGGACGTGCCCCTAATGGGCTCAACTCGATACACGGGCCATCGACCCAAGTTGGGGTGATGCAGCACCTTCTAAATTAGAATGACAATTGCTGCTGACTTGGATGTGATATGAAGGTGAGGCTAGATCCATTCGAAAGTAGACTTGATGAGCTTTTCATAATGTACTTAAACACCCAAATTGGATTCTATATGAAGTCGTGGCTTTTGTTGCAAGTTTGTACTGTTTTGCAGTTCGAATACTCCATGTGTGAATATTTCTATTGACGTCCTCATCAGAGGATATGATGTTCACATCATCCTTACCAACTTGAATTAGAGTCATCCTCGACTCAAGTTCAAAATGTAAAAGTGCCACTCCAATATGCCTTCGTGAAATCATAAAGGGTGAAGGCCATAGAGATATGTATGTGGAGCAAGATGAAACAAGACCTCAAGTGCCACACCCAAGTGTCCATCAAATTGTTCAAAGAGATCACCCTGTTAATAACATACTTGATGATATTGAAAAAGGGGTAACCACTAGATCACGAGTCGCTACTTTTTGTGAACATTACTCTTTTGTTTCCTCTTTGGAACCATTTAGGGTAGAAGATGCACTTCGTGATCCAGATTGGGTGATGGCCATGGAAGAAGAATTGAACAACTTCAAGAGACATGAAGTCTAATCCTTTGTGAAGAGTTCAAGTCAAAATGTTGTGGGCACTAAATGTGTGTTCCGCAACAAACAAGATGAGCATGGAGTTATGACAATGAACAAGGCAAGGCTCATGGCAAAAGGTTATTCACAAGTTGAAGGTTTGGATTTTGATGAAACCCTTACCCCGTTAGCATGGCTTCAGTTAATTCATATATTATTTGCCTATGCTACTCACCATGATTTCAAGCTATATCAAATGGACGTGAAAAGTGCATTCTTTAACGGGCCAATCGAAGAAGAAGTGTATGTGGAGCAACCATCAGGCTTTCAAGATGATGGGTATCCTAACCATGTTTATAAACTCCATAAGGCACTCTATGGGCTTAAGCAAGCTCATTGAGCATGGTATGAATGCCTTAGGGATTTTCTCATTGAAAGTGGTTTTACAATTGGAAAAGCCGATTCCACTCTCTTCACAAAAAGAGTTGACAATGATTTATTTGTGTGCCAAATATATGTCGATGACATAATATTTGGTTCTACTAACAAAACTTTTTGTGATGAGTTTAGTAAGGTCATGTTGAAAAAATTTGAGATGTCTATAATGGGAGAGTTGACGTTCTTCCTCGACTTTCAAGTGAAACAACACAAGGAAGGGACGTTCATATATCAAACCAAGTACACCCATGACATTCTCAAGAAGTTCAAGATGGCGGTGCTAAACCTATCAAGACTCCTATGTAGACAAATGGCCATCTTGATCTTGACTTCGCTGGCGGTAGATCAAAAAGTATATCGCTCCATGATTGGATCTTCGCTTTACCTTTGTGCATCTAGGCCCGATATCATGCTTAGTGTGTGTATGTGTGCAAGATTTTAAGCTGCTCTAAAAGAGTGCCATTTAAAGGCCGTTAAGAGAATCTTAAGATATTTAGTTCACACACCAAACCTATGGCTTTGGTATCGAAAGGGTTCCACATTTAATCTCATTGGATATTCCGATACGGATTATGTCGGATGCAAAATGGATAGGAAGAACACATCAGAGACTTACCAATTTTTGGAAAGATCCATAGTATCATGTTCATTCAAGAAACAAAACTCCGTTGCCCTATCCACCGCCGAAGCCGAGTACATAGCTGCGGTTAGCTATTGCGCCCAATTGCTATGGATGAGGCAAACCCTTAAGGACTTTGGTTACTTTGAGAATAAAGTCCCTCTCCTATGTGACAATGAGAGTGCCATTAAAATTGCTAATAATCCTTATGATCATAACCACACAAAGCATATAGACATCCGGCACAATTTCTTGAGAGATCATACACTAAAAAGGGATATAGAGATATTCCATGTACGTACAAAAGAGCAATTGGCCGATATTTTCACCAAGCCTCTAGATGAGGCGCGGTTTTCTGAGCTTAGGAGTGAGCTTAATATCAAAGACTCTCGAAATGTGGCTTGAGGTAATGCACATCTGCTTGTTGAACCTCTTTGTTTGATAAACAATAGATTTGTGAAAACATTGAGTGATTTTCAAAACTATGTTGTTCGCTCCTGCCACCTTTTGGCATACATACTTGACTATGGTGATTATTGTTATTGAAATGTTGATTGTTGGCTAATCACCATTAGTTAAGACCTTAACATAAGTCTCACACTCCATCTGTCATCTTTTGGTCATCAAAATCCGCTTCAAACTCAAGTCCAAAATTCATTCCAGAATGGCCCGAGTCTCTAAGGGTCCTCAGGTATTTAAGGGTTTGAACCGTTGCTAGGGTTCTTTTTAGAACCCTAGTGCATCCAACACCCCCTAAATCGCCACCTCTCATCACTTGTTCAAATCATGGACTTTGGAGTGGGATTTATACGGGAAATCACTTCCCCAATCCTTCTCTGGAGTCTCTAATCTTCATCCGGTCCTTTTCTCAAGTTTTTGGAGGTAATCTCATTTTGCTCGATCTCTCTCCCTAGAAGGTTTTAGGTTGTTCCAACACTTCCAATTATGGTATCCTATGTTTCTAAGGCAATGTTAGCAATTTAGTAGCTTTCCCATGGCTAAAACGTCGACCAAAATCTTCATTCAAACTTGTTTTAGCCCGATCTACTTTTCTAGGAAGTTTTGGATGACAACTCTTTGACAAAGTTGTGTGTATGATCACCACCAAAAGACATTCTTTGATCCCCTAAGTTTTTGGTGTCGATCCGAACAAAAATTATCAATCTGGCTGGAGTGTTCGGCCCTTGGCCGGAGTCTCCAGTGTTGGAGTCACTGGCCCGTAGCCAGACACTCCAACTTGTCTGTTCTGTTCCAAATTTCCAAATTCAATTCCAAATTTCTTTTAGCTTCTTCTTCACATCATATGGGTTCCTCACTGTTTCTAATTCACTTCTTTGACAGATGGCTCGCACCAAGAATTTTCAAGGCAATAGCTCCTCTAGCGAAGAGGAGATTGTTCCAGAACGAAGTCCGTTGGTCAAAAGGAAGAGGCAGCCGAGCTGTTCTTCTAGCGGTATTGTGATTCGAGATTCACAAGAGGGCGGTTCCTCTAGGCCTGCCCCAAAGAAGACAGCTCACCCAAAAGCCAAAGGAAAAGTAAAGCCAAGAGGAAAAGGAAAAGGGCTTATGGGTCGACCAACTGATCCGACAAAGTCAGCAGGGCAGAACAAGGGTACTCGGCCTCTCAAGCGCAATGTTGTCTACAGAGTGCACTATCCCAAAGTGGAGTACCCTCTGACTGTCGACCCCAAGATGATGGTAGATTACAAGTGGGGTAAACACGACTTGATGCCCAGGAGACTTGAGGATCCATATCTGCATGAGACTGAGGATGGGGTTGCGGATCACTGGTTCCACAACTTGTTTCAACTTGATTAGTATAGATCCGTAATCTTTAACAAGAAGAACAGAACCACACCGATGAAGTGGATTGATTGGGATTACATGGAGAAGAAGGGCCCAGTGTTTGACGAAGTAATAAAGATGTGTGAAGCAAGGAATGTGAAGAAGATCATGGTATTCAAGCATGGATGGAATGAGGAGGTCATTGCTCAGGTCTATTCTACACTTTGGATTGATCACAGTGGTGAGGATGAAGTGCTGCATTGGAGCCTTGAGGGCAATCGTTTTCATGCATCTCGCCAGTTTTTTTCTTTTATTCTTGGATTTGATGATGAAGATCTTGCTAAGGAGAACATTCATGGTGGAAGGACATTGAACAATGAGGAGATCACATTCATGTATGACCGTGACTTTGGGCCTCCTATCTATTGGATGGTTCATGACATGGCTCCATATTACAAGATCCTCACCGCTCTCTTCTGTCACACACTAGATCCCAAGAGTGGTGATGCTACCAGTGTTTTGCATAACACGACGACTTTGCTCTCATACATGCAAGACCACGTGGACAAAGCAAATGAATTTAGTGTGTTCATGTTCATTTACTCATCCATCATCGAGAATTCCATCTCCCCCAACAAGAGTTGTGGATATGCTCCTTATATCATGGCACTTATTGAGCGGACTTGTGGCACTGGGCTCTCTCATGACAATGTCCACAATCTTTATAGAGTGCATCCCATCAAGATCTCCACTCTTCCCTCTTCTCGAGCTGGCTCTCCCATTGGAGGACCCTCCACTTCCACTGGGACTCACTTTGGCAAGACCCAAGCCTCGAGGAAAAAGAGCTCCTTGATATCTAGAGCTCTTCGTTCAATCTTCCACCTTTGATCCTCCCAAGCTAGGAAATTTGAGAAGCACTTTCAGAGGTCTCATAAGCGCTTCTCCTATCTTGAGGACAAGGTTCAAAGGCTTGGTGCTCAAGCCTCTCTTCAGTTCACTACTCCCCGTGAGTACTCTCCACCTTCTCCTATTAAGCCGGAGCTGGATCCTTGGGCTCCATATCGTCTTGCACGGGAGGTTGCTGGAGAAGATGAAGATTTTAGTGTGGGAGGCGATCTGGAATATGAAGAAGAAGAAGAGGATGATGATGGTGACGATGGAAATGATGGGGATGATGGTGATGATGGCGGTGCTGCTGAGATTGAAGAATACAATTTCTATTGTGCTTCACTTCACTTCTTTTCACCTTTTTTGCGATGTGATGCCAAAGGGGGAGAAGTAGTTATCTTTATATTCCTTGTAATTCATGTCGAGTGTGTGTGAGACTTGTGTTAAGACTATATTTGGATGATTGTAATCTTAAAACCTCGTACCTTTTTATTCTTATGTATGGTTGTATTGGTGCTTGTTTACCTTCTCGCTTTGCATTTCTGTGATTATATCTTGTCATGAGCATCACTTCTATACATTGTTGTCACACACACTAGTTGCACCCCACAAATGCATTGATATAGAGGGAGCTCTCAAAAATTTTTATCTTTGCAATATGTGCATTTTGGCCTGTAATGCCATATCTTGTTCCATATGCATACATTGAGGGGAGCTTACTATATCAAAGCATCTAAAACCTTGTGATATATCTCTTGAAGCTTTAATTGTGTTGTCATCAATCACCAAAAAGGGTGAGATGTTAGAGCATCCAGGCCCCTTGTGGGTTTTGGTGATAAATTACAACGTAATTAAAGAGCTAACGTGTTCTATTCAATACTATAAAGAATTGCAGGTAATCAAAAAGAGAGAAAAGAGGAGATGTGCCTAAAGCGGAGTTTATTGAAGATTTCTATTGTTTTATTTTTCATCTTTGAGTTTAGGCATGTCATACTATTAAGAGGGACGGGAAATGAAGTGGAAATCCGAAGCAAATACTCAAAATCCAGTCTAAACATCATTTTCGAGAACACCCCTGGCCGGAGTGTCCGGCCTATTTTAATAGAGTCCAGAGGACCCCTTGCCGGAGTGTCCCGCCCTCTGGCCGGACACTTCGAGCTTTTTTTTCTAGGACACCAGTACACCCCTCGTCGGTGTGTTCCGCCCTAGGGCAAAGACTCCGAGCATTTTTATCCGGACTCCAGTACACCCCTCGTTGGAGTGTCCAACCCCTGGACCGGAGACTCCGGCTATTTTTTCACCGAGTCCAGTACACCCCTTGTCGGAGTGTTCGGCCTCTGGCTGGAGACTCCGATGTTTGAATTCTGCCTTCTTGATTCTAGTCGAAGTGTCCAGCCTGGAGCCGAAGACTCGTGTAGTGAAGCCTCAGGAAGTTTGTATTGCCCTCTCAAAAGGGATTTGATAGTGAAGCACTCATCTCGACCTTGGTGGTCGTTTTGAGAGAGAGAAAGGTTTGAGTGCAACCCGGTTCTTTGTGAACCTCTCAATGGAGACATAAGATCCTTTGTGGATCTAAACTCCGAGATAAATTCTTGAGTCTCCGTGTGCTTCCCGTTTTCTACCGGTTTGAGACCTCTTACTAGCTTCATTTACATTTCGGCATCGATCTATTAGGGTAGCTTGTTCTAGCTTTATTTACTTGTTCCTGTTGGCTCTAGTACTTCCACATTATCTTTTAGTTCAAGTAGTAGCCGGAGTGTTCGGTTAGTGACCAAAGTCTCCGACGTCGGAGTGTCCGGCCAGAGGCCGGAGTGTCTAGGACTGACAATTTGTTTAAGTCTTAATTTGCAGGAAATTTTTTAGGTTGGCCTATTCACCCCCTCTAGGCCACTTTCAGTTGGACCCAGAGTAGTCTAAGATGTGTCGGGCTCGAAGGCGGAGTGGCGGGACACGGCGCCGTACGAACAACGCGACCAACATCATGCCGTTCAAACCGTCGCTCCAGAGCTGCTTCATCTTTCAGAGGAGTGGCACCAGTGTCTCTAGCTTAGTGGCCGACGGCCCAGTGGACCACGAGTCGCGGACCTCGACGGTCTCGTCGCAGAACGCTGGCAGCCCAATGACCTTGATATACTCTGCTGCACACTTCGCCCGACGGCCTCCTAAACCCTGGTTGCGGAGGCAGATGCCAGCGTCCCTGACGCGCCAGCTAGCATTGCGGCTGCTGGTCAGCCGCACGATGGAAGATGTGCCTCCACAACGTGAAGTACAGCAGGATGTCGAGGAAGCCCACACAGAGCATGATGAAGATGGCGATCTGCAGCAGCCCATTTGAGTTGAGGTGGTGGAGACAGACGCCGTAGTAGGTGAGGAGGCCGTGGAAAAAGTCAGAGGTGGGTAGCGCAACCCTTCGCTCGTGGAAGTAAGTGAAGCTCATGACCTGGTTGCTCAACGGCACCGCCACCTCCTCATCCTTCGCCAGTTGATGGCGGTCCTCGCCTGGAGGAAGCCTGTGCGCTTGTAGGTCTTGAGCATCGCCTTGGTGGTGGTCGATTTCTTCCACCCAGTTGACATAGTGATGATGGAAGCAAAGAGGGTGACGGTGACGACGATGATGAACACGAGCGCGAGCGCGAGAGTACGAAGCTCCAACGATGACGACGGCGGTGGATGGTTCTAGCGCAGGAGCGACGAAGGCAAAGAGCACGAGGAAGAAGAAGAAGGCAATGGCTGAGTGGGATTTGAAATCTCACTCAACACCCCTTTTATCGGCCGGGAGGCGAGTGGTTTTTGCCCCCACGACCCCGATGCACAATGCGACAGCACCTTAACTGTGTCATCATGGGTGCTCGCAGCGTGAGGACCCACGGCTTCGACACCCCGCCCACTGACGGGTGGGCCTAGGCGACACATCGTTGCCTCCGTTGATGCGACACGCACGCGCCTGCAATTATGATAAATGCCTAGCAAGCGCCAGGTGGATGGGATGCGCCCGCGCGAAACGACGCGCACCGGTGACCATCCGATCAATGCGCCCGGACCAACCAATTGCCCCGGCAGTTACAATTCCCAGGCTCGATATCTGCCGTCTACGCGGACGCGACGGAGCCATCCGATCATCGGTTCGTTCCCGGTTTTCTCCAAGTGTTCTGCGAAACCAGAACACGATCGTTTGAGCTGCTGAGGGTTGCCGACCAGACCGTCGGACCCGACCCACGCTCGTTGCGCCGATCATGGAACTCGACCATTCAATTTGTTTGGACCTAAATGCAGTGCTGATCATAAATTAAGGCTGGTACAACTGGCCCAATCTAGGCACTCATCTTGGAAAGCCAACCAAAAGTGAGGACAGCTCCGACTCTCAAGTGTCAGAAAGTCGTTACAGAAATTTGCCTCGACGATTAAACCCCTGACCGACCATACGGATCGTCCGGGAGCTCGGGGGGTACTCTCTATGGGCGCGCTCATGCGCGCCCAGCGGATTCTTTCCCAAAGACCGAAGACTCAACCTAGATCGATCCCTCGGATCGCACGGGGGTCGAGGGCGACACCATACGGGCGCGTTTGCGCGCACCAGCAGGATTATTTTCTAAAAACAAAGATTAAGCCCTCGATTGAACCTACGGATCGCCAGGGGGTTCGGGGGCTATGCTCTACGAGCGTGCTCACACGCACCCATAGTATCAACTGTAGAAGATCAATGTTGAAGTACGAAGATTATCAAGATTCAGCCCCGCGCCGCCCTAACGGAGATTGCAAACGATGCAGAGCTCAGAGGCTACTGTCGAGATCACATACCCGGGTACCTACGGCCTCGGACTAAGTATGAAGGCCCAACTACTCAGTACGGCCCATGGGCTGTAGCGCAATCCGCAACAGACACCAAGTCCTGAAAAACTAGCCCGACCGTCGGAAGGTCAGGATCGCTCGAAGACACTGCCTAGCCTTGAGGATCAGGATCGCCCGAAGACCCGGTCCGACCATTCGAGGGACGGAACCGCTTTATGCACCTGACCTCCCAGGGTCGAACATCGCCTTGGCAATCGGCCCTCGACAAGCATGAAGATTTCTGACACCGTGTAGCGTACAGAAAGCTACGATTGTCTCTCCTGCGCTGGGCAAAGAACGGACGAGGACACTGATAAAGCAATCTGGTGCCTGAGCACACCAGAAAATAAACCTTGAGATGCTCACAGCCCCACTCGTCAGGGGCCACCTGTTTTCATAGATTTACCTTGTAACCCCGACCCGATCTCTTTATATGGGCGGACCGGAGGCCTTAGATGACAAAGAAATAAGTGAACAGAAAAAAACCACGACAAACAGTACACACTCCACGTGATCTAGAGTTCTTCTCCGTGCAGGGACTCTACCGCCATTGTAACTTTTTTTTTAGCTTATACGACTCACTTTCTCCCTTGAACGTAGGCTATTATACCATCATATAACTCGAATTAGATTAAGTCTTTGGATCTTTCGAAACGCACGAATCCTTCTCTGTATACATAAATAGCTATACAAAATGTATAAAGAAGCATGAGGAACAAGCAAAACATCAGAAAACAAAGTCGTCCTTTCCACCGGTCATCTCGGCCCTGGTAGCTCATCGTCCGCCTTGCTCGCGGGCAACATTGTCTTCTCGTACTCACATCACGGTGGTGGCTCGCCGACGTCACACGGGTCGTGACACAAACATGGCCTAGCCAACAAACCCAATACTCCTTTCGGGAATTCCCTGCTTTTCCTCCTCGACCTCTTGCGGCGACGCACAACGCGCACAGCAGGACGAAAAAAAATAGCTGGAGGGGAACAAGACCACTCGAGGTGATGGCGATGGCGGTGCTGCAACGCGAGGGGAGGCGCGTCCTCCTCTCCACCCCTTCCCCTGCCACCGCCATGGTGGCGCGCTGCCCCGCCGTCTCCCTGCCATAAGATCTCCACTCTCTCTCTCCGCTTGCCCTATCCTCCCCAAACCGATCATCTCCGGTTCGACCTGTTGTTTCCCTGACATCCGCATGACGTCGGTGTGAATCTGAGCCCCGTCTTTGTATGTAGTTAGATCCGGTGTGGGTTTGCTCGTAAATGATACTTACGTTCTGGTGAGAAATGCACCTGTAGCGTGACACATGCATACATTATGTATGCATTTCTTCAAAAAATTGATTAAAGTTTCGTTGTGATGGTATGGAAAGTGAATCAAGGATAGCGAATTTGTTACAGTTCGTAGTGATATAAACGAACTTGTGTAAATTTCATTGGCCTCTAGAGTTCAGGGAAATAAAAGTCCCTTTTATCCAAACAAATATAGGGGTTCGAATGCCCTGCAAATTGTAAAAAATGTAAGGTCAACGGTCAAATATCTTCGCTGGAAAACCAGATGTGGATCGATTACTGTTACGATGTGCTGTCCATTCGAATGATGCTATAGTATTGCCTTTTTACATTACAATGTCCTGCTACATTGGGGAGGATATGCCGTGATGTTTGATTCGTTCATCTAATCAGAGATATTGAATTCTGCATGGTCTGTACTTCGTTCCTTATTGGAATGTTCATACATTGAATTTTTAAAGTCGCACGCTTTTTGTTTGGATACTTCTTTCTGTAAAATTTCATTGAATGGTGTTAGGATATAACATCATACAAAGGGCTTTCGATATTGATTTTATTTATTCAAGTAATATTGTTGACGATAGAAGGGGAGCTCTGGCTCAGCGGTGAAGCTGTTGTCTTGTGACCATGGAGTCACAGGTTCTGAGTCATGAAAATATCCTCTTGCAAAAATGCTAGGACAGGCTGCTTAGAAAAGACCCGAAAAATAGTTGGGCCCTTCCTCAGACCTTGCACAGCGGTAGCGACATGCACTGGGCTGCCCTTTGAATATTTTTAAAGATAGTTTTATGTCATGCAGCATAATGAAGATCTACTGTGTTATAAAAACACCCCAGAGTGAATTTTCCTTGAGAACTTTTACCTTTATATAATCCATGGTTGCACATGACTATACTGTTATATTTTGTTTACTCCAAATTGTGGAGATTTCCCAGAAATTTGTTTTATTCAGACATTGACATCTTGCTTCTATTTTTTTCATCAGGGAGCTTGCACCCCTTGGTGCACGATCCATTTCAACACAAGTCGGTGAGGATCTTCATTTTAATATTTTTTTTTAATTTATACATTAAAGCAACTTTTTGATCCCATTTAATATTATCTTCAGTTAGAAACCGACGATCCATTTCAACACAAGTCGGTGAGGATCTTCATTTTAATATTTTTTTTAATTTATACATTAAAGCAACTTTTTGATCCCATTTAATATTATCTTCAGTTAGAAACCGACGATCCATTTCAACACAAGTCGGTGAGGATCTTCATTTTAATATTTTTTTTAATTTATACATTAAAGCAACTTTTTGATCCCATTTAATATTATCTTCAGTTAGAAACCGAATGAAGAGTGTGAAGAACATTCAAAAGATTACAAAAGCGATGAAGATGGTTGCAGCATCGAAGCTTCGTGCTGTTCAAATAAGGACAGAAAACTCACGTGGCCTGTCGTAGCCATTTACTGCCCTTCTTGGGGATGCTCCTAATATGTGCATTGGGAATGCTATTTTATCAATTTCCGTTGTAATTGTAAAATGTAGATTCATTAGTCAATTCTATTTTAAAGTGTTCTTTTTTTTTTGTCAATTTCCTGGCTCTTATCCACATTTTCTTTCCTTAGAGAAACTCCAACAACTACCTAAAATTATTTTACCTAAATCCACATTTAGATCGTTGGTAAATTAGGATTGATATCTAAAACATTTTTCATCTCCAATAGATACCCATGTTTAGCATTCCTGAAATTTTAAATCTACAAACCATCCTAATTTATGTCCCATGGGATATAGTTTTCAGTTATAGGTCGATCTAAAGCATTGCTATATGTGGGTATGTAATTTGGTGGGGCTGGGGTAGCTAAATTTTAGATGCTGATATAGGTATCTGTTGGACTACTATTTTTTACCTCAAGTACCTAAATTCATGTTTAGGTATTTCGGTTTAGGTATCTATTGGAGTTGCTCTTACATTTTATTCCATTGCAATCTATATGATGATTTTCTTTACTCAATATAAATAACTCATTTGATACAAACCCTAGGTGTTGATGTGAAAAAAAATGTTATTGTCGCTATCACATCTGATAAGGGTCTCTGTGGTGGCATCAACTCAACCTCAGTTAAAGTCAGCAAAGCACTCCACAAGTTGACTTCTGGTAATTTTGTTTAATTCTATATCATATCAATGGTGAAATCATCCAAAACTAGTACTTCTTGATTTTTTTTCTGTATTCAGGTCTGGAGAAAGAAAGCACATATGTCATTCTAGGAGAGAAGGGTAAAGTCCAACTTATTCGTGACTCCAAGCACATTATTGAGATGACAGTATCTGAATTACAAAAGAATCCTATCAACTACACACAGGTTTGTTATCTTCCATATGCTGCTGGGAAACAGTTAGCTATGTGCTGTTGCTAATTTTGTATATCAGTGGAGTATTAAGAGTTATTTCTTGATTAAACCTGGTTTTATTTTTGTTGTTGGATTTACATGATAGACTCAAGTCCCAGTGGCGGGGCTAGAATTTGAAGTTATGGTGGACCGACCAATAATTTTCGCAACACCTTGAATCCTCATACTGTTTGAACTTGATTTTTTTTCATGTTGTCACACCATGTTATATTTAAAATGCCAAAAATTAATAGGTATGAATCTGTTTTTAGGAACGCAATTAGATCCAATACCTACGAGTGATATGAATTTGATGGAACTAAATGTGAATCCTGAAATTGCCCAAGGATCTATGGCATGTTTCACTCCATAAAATAGGTGGAAGTTGGTTACATGGTATGAATAACCAGTTTAGTACTTCCTCCGTTTCAATCTTAGAAAATATTTTGGTGTGGGCGCGAGAATTAATGAGATAGAAAATATTAGATAGATGTACACAAAATGAGATGGAGGGGGGAGAGAGAGAGATGTATTGGGAAGATAGGAAGATGTATCGGGAAGTGAGAATGAAAGTAATTTGAGAAAAATGGAGGAAGCTAGAATGGCATGTAAATTGGGACGGAGGAAAATTAGTAGGTTATTATAGTATTTTTTTTCTCTCGAACGCGTAGGAGATCTATGCATCATTTCATTAAGAAGAGAAGAAAAAAGATACAAAGGGGTAGAACCCCCACCCAGCACACACTAAGACACATGGGCACGCAAAGGACACCCCAAACTAACAAGCACCTGAACATCAGATGCGCCACCTCAACACAGCAAAAAGTAAAGACACCCCTAATCAAGGTGCAGCAGGGAGCCTCCAGAGCAGCAGCTCCTGTAGCCATAGGGCACCAGATTGACACCAGAGAGAAGCTTCCTGAGTGACAGCCTGCAGTGCTGCACTCACATTCGGCTGTGCTCCATTCAAAACGCAGTCATTTCGGTGTTTCCAAATTTCCCAAACGATCAAGAGAACAAGAGTGTTGAAACCCCTTCTAAGCTCTTTCGGGAAATGATACCTAGCACCGCTCCACCAACTAGAGAAACGATGACTGAGGACTGCGGTGCAGAGGAGGCAAAACCGAGCTGATGCAAGATAATAGTCCATACTTGCCTGGAAAAGACACAAGATAGCAACAAGTGGTGTATAGACTCCTCAGCTTGATCACATAGAGGATATGCTGCAGTATGAGGCATGTTCTGCTTAGCCAAATGGTCGGCTGTCCAGCAGCAGTTATTGGTGGCCAACCACAAAAAGAACTTCCAGTGCAACGGTGCCCACGACTCCAGATACGCTTCCAAGTGGCAAACCTGATTGTTCCGAATGAAGAAAGCATTGTAGGCTGATTTGCTGGAATACATTCCGGAGTTTGAAACATGTTGATTGGGTGTCTCCGGCTGAAGCAGGAAGCCCTCAACCAAACTCGAATAAAATCAGCCAAGACCTGCATAGTAAGGGCCCCTTTAATATCATCAATCCAATCACGGTTTGTAAGGGCTTCGGCCACCATCCTCCGCTTGGTTTTTTTCTTCAGAATAATGGCAAAGAGATGTGGTGCAAGTTCTGCTAGGTTCTTCTTATCCAACCATTGATCACTCAAGAAATTAGGTGAGAGCCCAGTGCCCACCGTAGAAACCACTGCTGCATTAAACATAGCACGTGCAACCCTCGGAACCTCAACCAGCAAACGTTCCCAAGGGCGGGGAGAATCCGTTCTGTCCAACCAAAGCCAATGCACTCGGAGAGACCAGTTCAATACTTAAAGATTATGAATACCAAGACCACCGTATTGTAGAGGCTGCTGAACTCAGTTCCAAGATACTAAGCAACTACCACCATTGGCTGATTCATGGCCTTTCCATAGAAAACCTCGTCTGCGCTTGTCAATTGCTTTGATAACCCATTTTGGCAAATCAAGAACAGACATAAGATATATAGGGACTCCAGTGAGTACCATCTTAACCATAATGAGCCACCCTGCTCGATTCAAAAGGGAGGCCTTCCAAGTAGGTAGATAGTCAGCGACTTTGTCAATTAGTATATACATAAAGTATAAGCGAAGTCTAAGCTAAAGTTTTATCTAATTCAATAAGACATTTTTTTTTCAAAATACTGTACAGATGCACTAACGACAACACACATGTAGCGCTTGTTACATTACTTGGTAGTCCAGCCAGCTCACCAAAAAGGAACTACGAGTTCACGCATGGCCTGCAGCCTGCTAGTCACAGTTGCTGTTCCAACGATCCTTCTGGTAAAAACAATTACAAACTACTGCCAGTTCTGCTTATCATGCTAACATCAACAATTATTAAGGATGCAAGTGGGCATGCCCACGGGCCCACATTTAGTTGAAATTTTGCTGGTAAGCCACAAATACCCACAAAATTTGAATTGAATTTAGCCCTCGCAGGTACCCACTTGCATCCTTGACGATTAGTGTCTAGGTGCCAATGCTCAGGGTGGGTCACCCTGTCCATCAGCAGGCTCCACCAGTGAGCTACCCTGTCCACCCTCAGGCTCCGCTAGTGCTCAAGTATATATCCTCAATTCTTATCATGTGAACATACAACTCTGCTTTGCCCTGGTGTTTATTTGGAAAGGTCTTATGACTTATTATGTGAGCTACTGTTTAACGTGTATGCATCTTTCTTCTATTATACACTCTTTGTTAGCTATGGGCTAATTAATCTATGCATGCTACAAGAACTATGTCAACTTATTTATTGTCAAAATACATTTATGGTGTGTTTGGTTGAGCTGTGAGAAAGCAAAAAGCCGTTTGGTTTAAAACAGCTATGAGTTTGTGAGTATATATATACAATATTATATATATTACAAATATAATATGTAATAGATTATAATTATATAATTATAATATAATTATAGTTATATTACATAATTGTAATTATATAATATAATTATAATAATATATAGTAATATATAATTATATATAATTACAACTATGTAATATATATAATTATAATAAAAATATAATTATATGTAATTATGTAATATAATTATAATTATGTGGTATAAATAATTATAGTTATATTATTATGATATAGTTATAATTATATTACATATTAAATAATTGTAACTATGGTAATAAATAATTATGTATAATTATAATTATAATATATATAAACCAGCACCCACAGCCGGCAAAAAAAAAGTCCAGACCTGCTTTTACTTTTGAACTAAGAGAAAGCTGCTTTCTCAGAAGAACTTTTGTCACAGCTGACCCCTTTGATTGGGCTTTTGGCTTTTGCAAAAGCAATGCAAAAGCCAAAAGCTAGCCCAACCAAAGGCACCCTTACTCTGAACTAAATTTGAGTTTATTCTTTGTGGGTGGTATCATTCCACTGTTTTGTTGATTGCTGTTTCAGATTGCTGTGCTGGCTGATGATATCTTTAAAAATGTTGAATTTGATGCTCTAAGAGTTTTGTTTAACAAGTTCCACTCTGTCATATCATTCAAGCCCACAATGACCACAATATTGTCACCAGAGGTCAGTGCTATTGAAGCATTTTATCTGTGCCCTTGTGGCCAAGTTATGTTAAATGAGTTTTAACTTAACTTATTTACAATGTTTCTTTCTTCGACTGGAAGGTCATGGAGAAAGAATCGGAATCTGGTGGGAAGGTTGGTGACCTGGATTCATATGAAATTGAAGGAGGTGAAACCAAATCAGAGATTCTGCAGAATCTCACTGAGTTCCAGTTTTCTTGTGAAAGTTTTGTGTCATATTAGTTCATGGTATTCAGCAATTCTCTGTGATTCTAGCTGATTCTGGGTGCAGGATGCATCTTAAAAAACTAAGGTTAAAGCTCAATTTACTCCCCGTAAGTATAGCCAAAGTCCAAATAACAATTATATTTTGGTTTATTTACCCTGCTAAAATGTGATTTTGGATCAATTTACCCCTCATGCAATTTGTCTTTTTTAATTCTCCGTACACAAGTGAAATCTTACGATGAAACTTTATAAAACACATCATAACACATATTAAAAAAAATACATCTTGAATTTTTTACCATTATTTTGCATATAGTTTTGTATCCAAAGATTAATTTACTATTAAATTACTTTCCCTATAAAAATAATGAAATTTTTTTAACATGTGTTATGATGCGTTTTATCATCTCATAATGGTTAATCTTAAAATAATGTTTGTGTATTGAGAAACAAAAAAAATACAAATTGCATGAGTGAGTAAATTGAACCAAAATCATGTTTTGGTAGGGTAAAATAAACCAAAACATAGTTTAGAGGGTTATTTGGACTTTGACTATACTTGAGGGAGTGAATTGGACTTTATCCAAAAACTAGTATGAAGCACATAATACATTGTTGCGTTCTTTGCCTTCGCTCGAGTGATATATTTGATTTTACACATGGTAGGTCCTCTACAATGGTGTTCTAGAGAATGCATGTAGTGAGCTTGGAGCCCGTATGTCTGCCATGGACAGCTCAAGCAGAAATGCTGGAGATATGCTTGACCGACTCATGCTCACATACAATAGGTCTCCCTTCCTCCGTCTTCCTGGTGCATTACTATTAGTATATGGATGCGTGCAAGTATTGATTATTTGTTACAAATGGACTATATGGAATAGACACTGAATCTTTTGCTGTACATGCAGGACACGACAAGCTTCTATCACCACAGAGCTCATTGAGATCATTTCTAGTGCCTCAGCCCTTGAGGGATGATTTATTTTCCTTCTCCTGCAAAAGCTACCTATCTCCTGAAGCAGGCTTTTGTTTTTCGTTGTAAACGGATCCTGATGGGAAGTTGCAATAATTGGCCACCATTACGGTGCTGTGAAGATATGGTTATTCAACATGGTTTTCATCTGACACCTTAGCATAATGAATATTGAATTGACGTATCCATTTTCTCGTGAACATTGTTAATGCCTGAATTTTGCCCTGCTTTCTCTGGTACGATTGTAGCCATTTTCCTTGTCAATTTGCTGTGGTGAATCTTGAGTTTCTTGCAAGGTAGCTGCTGATGTGTTGCTACAGACGATCAGAACATAAAAATACATGTATACAGAGCATAAGGGGTAGCTACAGACGGTCAGAACATCTTGAATATATGATTCTTGGACAATGAATCGGCCCTTCCTCAAGCCCACCCTGCGCCATGTAACCAGTTTTTTATAGGACGTTGGTTCACTATTGTACAGTTTCAAAGCAATCCTCGCCCTGCGCTGCCGCCTGCTTGCCGCTCCACCACACCCACCCCTCTCTGCGCCACCCACCCAAGTGCCCTTCGCCTTAGGCTGCTCACTCCCTCGCCAATGAATGGAATTGACGGTCCTGTCCTAGCCACTATCGCCACCACCTCGCTTGCCCTCTGCATTGCCCTTGCCCCGCTATGAACCCCCCCCCCCTCAATGAGGACCCACCAGTCCTCAGCTTGCTGCGCCAGTTGCTCCGCCCCTACCCGTCTCATGCCAACGCCCAATAGCGTTACTTGGCCCCTCCTCAGCTCTCTCTCTCTCTCTCTCTCTCTCATAAGAGGGCGTCACTGATTAACCATCTGCTTTGCTTACCACCTGCAAGATGTTCTAACAAAATGTCACAGCCGATTTGAGTGATGGCTTGACAAGGCTTTTCTGAACATCATCATGTTAAGGCTCTAGTGGCTTACGGTGGAGATGCCAGTGTCGTCATCGCCACTACAGCAGGACCAAATCCTACAACAATGGATGGCAAGGGTGATATTTCTGTGACGGACCAAATCCTACAGCAGGACCATCTTCTTGTTTTGTAGGATCGTCATCTAACTCTTTCAAGATAGCAATGATCATGGACAGCTTGGGAAGAATGTTCACGGAGTGCCCAAGGCTAGGAGATGAGGGTCATTGTGATTAAGCTTGCGAGTGGATTCAAATATGCTGAGGATATTTCTTTTCTAGTCTTTCTTCATCATGTGCATGCTTCTTTTATTCTTGTTTTTGCTTTCATGTGCATTTCATGCATTGCATCTAGTATCTTGACATCAAGCACGAGTCTAGGAAGAGTTACTCATAAACATTTCAAGTTGATTGCTCCTAGACTCCCTTATAGCAATTGTGAGCTTCATGCTATTGAATCACGATCTTTTGAGCTCTAAGGTTAAATCTACTTACGCGGCTCAAATACTATGATTTATACTTTCTCATATGCGTCACTAACCCCCTCTTGCTGAGACAAGAGGAAGCTTCTTGGATGACCATTTTGTCGGAAATATATTAACTCCAGGGGGAGAAGGAGCTTTGAATCAAGAAGACAATTAGGACATAACAAGTTGATGAGAAAGAAAAGAATCAAAGAAGAGAACTATGGAGACCCGATAATATCATTTCATATCTCATTATGATTATTCTATTATATCCTCCTTTGTGGCTTTCCTTTTTGGTTGATAGATGACAAAGGGGAGAGAAATGGACATGATAAATTGAAGATGATGAGAGAAGTGAAGTTGATCGAGGATGCTCAAAGAAGAAGATGATGATCAATGAAGAAGAAATGAAGATGATGAAAAGATAATGATCAAAGAAGAGATTTGTGATAAGAAGCAGCGGTCAAGGAAAACAAAGAGAGTAATCTTTCCTATTCCTCTAAATATGTTGATTACTACCCTTTGCCCTCAACTCGTCTTGTGGTCATTCTATATTTATAGGAAACTGGTAGAAGGAGCCGAAGGTTGAAGACAATTGAAGCCACTATCAACATATCAAATCAAAGAATATGAAGAGAGAAAGCAATGCACTTATCGAGGGAGAGCTCTGAAGCTAAGGTATGAAACCTTGTGCATATTTGTGGACTTCTTGGAAAGAGATGGTAAGACAACTTGCGTCTATTTTTTTTCCTGCAAATTTGTGGACTTCTTGGCAAGAGATGGTAAGACAACTTGCGCCTATTGTTTTTCCATTAAGGTTGTCTGGTGCATTCATTCCTATCTTTTGTATCATCTCGATCATTTGCATCATGGTTATCATCAATCACCAAACAGAGGGAGATTGTTAGCTTCATGACCATTGAAGGCCCTCAAAGATATGAATAATTTTGATGATTGAATGAGAACCATGAACTAACTTGTTGGATGCAGGATTATCATCACTATTCTACACTTTTATGAGTTGGTTTCTTCAAAGTTGTTCAAGTCCCCAATGTGTTTCTAAGGAGGGAGCTGGTCTAAGGCTAAAGATAATCTAGAGCCATGTGTTGCTTAGTTTTTTAGGCTTTGAGTCTATAGAAAACACCGGTACTATTAAGAGAGGTCGGGTCACTCATCTCGATTTTATAAGAATTAGGGTGTGTGGATGCTCTAAGTTCTCTGAGGCACTTGAGTGATCAGTGGAAGCTTGAAGATGTCAAGAGTTACAGCCGAAAGCTTGAAGATCTTAAAGAAGTCAAGTTCCAGCAATCGAAGAGGTCACTGGACAGTCTGTCGATGTTGATGAGGACATCACTTCCACAAACACAACCAAACCAATTGCACAAGAAGGACCCATGACACGAGCTCGAGCGCGTCAACTTAATTATCAGGTCAAGTCATTTCTCACTGTCTATAGTAGTTCTTCTCAGAATGGGGTACTACTAAATCCTTGTGGTGATTTTGTTATGATTAGGAACATGGGAGGAGCACCAGGACCATAAAGCAGGATCGGATCATCAATCAGGGCT
>BCLG01002563.1:11026-64448 GCA_001602295.1 Zoysia matrella | reverse complement strand
TAAATATTGATGCAAATAAACGTGCTGAACTGATGTTAAAGCTGCACGAAACCACTAAGGAAAATATCGAATGCATGAATGCAAAATACAAACTTGTTGGCAGTAAGGGCAAGAAACATGTCACTTTTGAACCTGGTGATCTGGTTTGGTTACATTTGAGAAAGGATAGGTTTCCTGATTTAAGAAAATCTAAGTTGTTTCCTAGAGCTGCTGGTCCTTACAAAGTTTTAGAAAGGATTAATGACAATGCATACAAACTTGAGCTCCCTGCAGATTTTTAGGTTTGCCCCACTTTTAACATTTCAGATTTGAAGCTTTACATGGGAGAAGATGACGACTTTGAGTCGAGGACGACTCAAATGCAGGAAGGGGAGGATGATGAGGACATCACTTCCGCAGACACAACCAAACCAATTGCACAAGAAGGACCCATGACACGAACTCGAGCGCGTCAACTTAATTATCAGGTCAAGTCATTTCTCACTGTCTATAGTAGTTCTTCTTAGAATAGGGCACTACTAAATCCTTGTGGTGATTTTGTTATGATTAGGAACATGGGAGGAGCATCAGGACCATAAAGCAGGATCGGACCATCAATCAGGGCTGTATTGTTTCGGTCATAACTTTTCACTCCGGATGTTGTTGAAGGCAAATGAGTACTCATAGGAAAGATCTCAAAGTCTACTTTCAGATGGGTCCAATCTCAGCTTCAAACTCCTCTAGACATGATCAAAATCGTCAGAAAAGCGTTCGGACCTCCAGTCATGGGCTGAGGCCCATTGTATCCAGTTTAGCCCATTAGGGGCCCTCTCTAAGTTAGGGTTTGAGTCCCCCCACGCCTCCAGGACGTCTTCCCACTATATAAACCTGTGGCAGCCGTCATTTGAGGGTGGGTTTTGTTCAGATGCAAGTTTAGCCTTAGCTACTTCCTTGTAAACGCGTGTGTCGACGAGACCACCCGATTTGCTTGATTCAGAACCCCAATTTCGTGATTATATCTAGATCTGTGAGTTGTCTACCTGTTCATCTTGTTCTTACTTGTTCTCGATTGCTCGCGGGTTCAGGGTTGTTCTTGGCACAGCAAGAACAACAACAAATCGGAGCCGGTGTACCTGTTGCTAAGGCGCAGCAACCCTGTTGGTTGTTGTAGTCGGACAGCCAACGTCGAATCCCCCCCCAAATCGAAGCTATCCTCCTCTCATCGAAAGATCGGGATCAGCCCCTGCCATACCAATATACATACCCAAACATGGTTTTTGGGTGCAATGGAGTGGATTGGACACGTTTGGCATGAAAACACAAGTTTCATAATCGGCGATGAACCGGTGCATTTAATGCACCAGTGGGGCCCATTTTCACGTTTGTTTTTGAAGGTGACCAAAATATATACATACACAAACTTTGTTTTTGGGTGTAGTGGAGTGGATTGGACATGTTTGGTGCAAAAACACAAGTTTCATATTCGGCGTCGAACTGTTGCATTTAATGTGCTATGGGGCTGATTTTCGCGTCGGTTTTCGATGCTGACCAAAACATGATATACGTACCCAAACATGACTTTTGGGTGTAACGGAGTCGATTGGACATGTTTGGCGTAAAAACACAAGTTTTATAATTGGCACCGAACTGGTGCTTTTAATGCACCAGTGGAGTCTATTTTCACGTTGATTTTTTGAAGGTGAACAAAATATGATATACATTCAAAAACTTGGTTTTTGGGTGTAATGGATTAGATTGGACATGTTTCGTGCGAAAACACAAGTTTCAAAATCGGCACCCGAACCAATGCATGTAATACACCTATGGGGCCCCTTTTCACGCCGGTTTTTGAAGGGGAACAAAACTCGACATACTTACCCAAACATGGTTTTTTTGTGTAATGGAGTGGATTGGACAAGTTTGACGCGAAAACACAAGTTTTATAATCGGCCCCCGAACCGGTGCATCTAATGCACCTATGGGGCCCGTTTTCACACCGATTTTTGATGGTGACCAAAACATGATATACATACCCAAACTTAGTTTTTGGATGTAATGGAGTGGATTTGACAAGTTTGGCGCGAAACCACAAGTTTCAGAATCGGCGCGCAAACCGGTGCATTTAATACTTGTGAGGGCCCGTTTTAACGCCGGTTTTTGAAGGTGAACAAAACATGATGTTCATACCCACACTTGATTTTCGGGTGTAATGGATTTGGACATGTTTGGTGTGAAAATAGAAGTTTCATAATTGGCGCCCTAACCATTTTCACGTCTGTTTTTGATGGTTTCCAAAATATATGCATACCCAAACTTGGTTTTTGGGTGTAATGGATAGGATTGATCATGTTTGGCGCGAAAACACAAGTTTCAGAATCGACGTCCGAACCGGTGCATTTAATGAACCTGTGGAGTCTGTTTTCGCGCTGATTTTTGAAGGTGACCAAAACATTATATACAGACCAAAATTTGGTTTTTGGGTGTAATGGAGTCGATTGGATATGTTTGGCGCAAAAACACAAGTTTCATAATTGGCATCGAACCGGTGCAATTAATTCACCTGCGGGGCAGGTTTTTGCGCCTATTTTTGAAGCGGACCAAAACATGATATACAAACCCAAACTTTGTTTTTGGGTGTAATAGAGTGGATGGGACAAGTTTGGCGTGAAAACACATGATTCAGAATCGGCGCATGAACCGTGCATTCAATGCACTTTTGGAGCCCATTTTCACGCCAGTTTTGAAGGTGACCAAAACATGATATATATACCCGGACTTGGTTTTCGGGTGTAATGGAGTGGACTAGACATGTTTCGCGTGAAAACACAAGTTTCATAATCAGCGCCCGAACCGGTGCATTTAATGCACCTGTGGGACCTGTATTAACACCGGTTTTTGACGGTTACGAAAACATGATATACATACCCAATCTTGATTTTTGGGTGTAATGGAGTGGATAGGACAAGTTTGGCGCGAAAACACAAGTTTCAGAATCGGCGCCCAAACCGGTGCATTTAATGTACCTGTGGTGCCCGTTTTAACGCCAGTTTTTTGAAGGTGACCAAAACATGATATTTAGACCCACACTTGATGTTCAGGTGTATTGGATTTGGACATGTTTGGCGCGAAAACAGAACTTTCATAATCAGCGCCCTTACCGGTGCATTTAATGCACCAATGGGGCCCGTTTTCACGTCTGTTTTTGAAGGTGATCAAAACATGAAGTTCAGACCCAAACTTGATTTTCGGGTCTAATGGATTGGGACATGTTTGGTGCGAAAACAGAAGTTTCATAATCAGCGCCCTAACCGTTTTCACGTCTTTTTTTTGAAGGTGACCAAAATATATGCATGCCTAAACTTGGTTTTTGGGTGTAATTGGACATGTTTGGCGCGAAAACACAAGTTTCAGGATCGGCGTCCGAACCGGTGAATTTACTGAACCAGTGGGTCTGTTTTCGCGTCGATTTTTTAAGGTGACCAAAACATTATATACAGACCAAAATTTCGTTTTTGGGTGTAATGGAGTCAATTGGACATGTTTGGCGCAAAAACACAAATTTTATAATTGGCATCGAAACGGTGCATTTAATTCACCTGCGAGACCGGTTTTTGCGCCGATTTTTGAAGGAGACCAAAAGAATATATACATACCCAAACTTGGTTTTTCGGTGTAATGGAGTCGATTGGACATGTTTGGCAGGAAAACACAAGTTTCGTAATCGATGCCTGAACCGGCGCATTTAATGCCCTTATGGGGCCCGTTTTCACGCCGGTTTTTGAAGGTTACCAAAACATGATATACATACCTGGACTTGATTTTTGGATGTAATGGAGTAAAGTTAAATAAGTGTTCAACAACGGTATGGTGCTGGTCCTATGCTAAATTCTGCTAAAGACGCGAGCCTAGACACAAAGATAGTCCAAAAATGATATAAAAGGCTCAGGACAGTGGCAACTAAAACATGCAGCACTTCTCTCTTTTTTTTCAATTCTTTGACTTTCTTTTTCTTCAACTTCTCTCCTTTTTTCATTTATTTTCTTTTCTTTATTTTCTCTCCCTCTATTTTTTTTGTGATCGAATGAAAATAGAGATGAACAAAAGTGCAGCTAGCAATTAGCAGATAGGATATCACAGATCTCTTATGCGATTGCGACACGCTCGGGTGGTATTTTATGGCAAGTGTGGATCTGTTGAAAAGATAACACGGAGATCTTTCCAGGTTGTAGAAAAATGTGCCGAACAATTAACAGATCACGAAAATATGGTTGTTTTCTTCCGCACCAAAATCTGGTAACCGAATCTGTTATTTGCAACAAACTCAGATCTGGATTGATTTCTTCCTTCTATTGTAGATATGACCCTGGAACCTGACAAGAACTCGAAACTCTAATGGATTAAACGCAAAGACCAGCAACACGGTATGATGATGCAACCACGAATTCAACAATGCAAATTATTGAAAATAGTGATGCACAGGCTCAAAGGGTATAGGACAGCGGAATGATTCCATATTTTTTTTGTATGGCTTTTATGCGGACAGTGGGAAAATGAATGAAACGATAATGAGATGGGATAAATCTCATCGAGCAACCTGGGAAGCTGATACCACTTGTTAGGACTTGAGGTGCCCGATCTTTCGGTGAGGTGATAACTATCGATTTGGTGGAGTCGACCCTCACGATCTACCTACAAACGAACAGGTCGTGATCAAAACATGATATACATACTAATGTGTACGTGGTTCCCGATCTTCTGTCAGGTCGTGATAACTCTCGATTAGGCGGAGATGTGACACAATGGATCCGGCCTCAAATCAACACGATTCGAACCCCGCAATCACAGCCCCACTTCTCCTCTAGTTATCAACCGTGCGCACATGATTGACCTCGCCAAGAAGACTAATCCCTACCTGCGAATCGAAGAACACAAGCAAGAACTAGAAAGAACACAACTCAATTGCGAAATCTGAATTTAATCACAAAGTTGGACAACCAACAAACCGTCGAACAGTAAAACTGTTTGGAAACAGAAGAAAACTAATCAAAACCTATCTCTAATGATGGCGGTTTCTGAATTTATAGAGTTTAGGTTGACCTTAGGGGCAATCCCTAATACTAATGGGCCTAGAAAAGATACATGGCCAAAAGATAGTGTCGCAGCACTCAAACAGTTTCTGGACGTCATCTTGTTTCAACGATTCCCACTGATTCCGATCGAATTTAGAGATGAGACTGCTGCCATTACAAAGATTATCTTGGCAGCTTTCCAACCATATCTAGAACGTCCAAAACGGTCGAACCATATCCGTTTTAGTGCAGGCTGCTCTAGGAGCCCGAGTCGAACTCGAACCCGAGTTGTTTGGATCTCCTCCGGGGTCGAACGTGCGGTTCTGATCTTCAGCATCTCCAAGTCCGTCTTTATGCTTTTTTGACTATCTAATATTCCTAATCATAATAAAGTTATTAGGTAGCAATCTATTCTCAAAGGATGAAAGACATGGGTTTTGAAACGAGCTCACCTCTAATCTCAACTATCGCAGGTGAGTTTCATCAATACTACTTTGAGGACTCATATGTGTATCTAAAAGAGTGATGTTCTCATCATCCTCTCCTTGTTTTGAAGTCGTACTCGACTCAAGTTCATTGTCTGGACCTCGACACCATCATGCTCTGAACCTACATGAAAAGGTGAAGGCCACGGGGGTATTTAAATGCAATTATTTGGTGGCTCAAAGATCTTTATAATCTCATCACATACCCAAACTTGGTCATGTGGACATCCCATCATTGGATAGACATGATGCTCCTCCACCTACCATAGATAGTCCAATCACAAGAGCTCGTGTACAACAATTGGATTTTGAGGTAAGATCGTTCCAAAACACAAGTCTTTCTTCATTTGAGAATAGATTGCTACCTAATAATTTTATCTTGATTAGAAACCATGGAGAGGATCAAGTGAAGCATGAAGAAGGACTTGATGATGCTCCGAACCAGCAAGACACATTGAACCCCGGACGAGATTCAATTCCAGGAAGCAGTCCACACTAAAACGGACGCCTAGGTCGCATACGGGAGCTGTTTTGGACGTTCTAGATATGGTTGGACAGCTAAGAAGATAACCTTTCCAATAGGACTAGTCCCATCTCAAAATTTCATAGGAATAAGCAAGAATCGTTAAAACAAAGGGCATCCAAAAACTTGCCGGGTGCTGCGACACTATCTTTTGGCCTTTGGGCCTTGTATCTTTTCTAAGCCCATTAGTATTAGGGTTTGCCCTTGAGGTCGATCTAAACTCTATAAATTCAGTAGCCGCCATCATTAGAGGTAGGTTTTGATTAGTTTTCTCCTGTTTCCAAACAGTTTTGGCGTTTGACGGCTTGTTGATTATCTAACTTCGTGTTTCAATATAGATTTCGTAACTGAGTTACGTTTTTCCTTGTTCTTACTTGTGTTCTTCGATTCGTAGGCAGAGATTAGCCTTCTTGGTGAGGTCAATCGTGTGCGCACGGTTGATAACCAGAGGAGAAGTGGTGCTGCGATTACGGGGTTCGAATCATGTTGATTTGAGGCCAGATCGATTGTATGTCGCATCTCCGCCAAATCGAGAGTTGTCATGACCTGACAGAAGATCGGGAACCATGTACACATCAAGTGGTAATCAGAGCTTTAGGTATATCGTCAGGTTCACATCTATCCTTGTTTATTTTGCATTCATCCTATTGTCCACAAAAAAGCCGCAAAAAAAATAGTAGATCATTAGGTGTTTCCTTGTTCAAGCCGTGTTTAGCTTTTTTATAATTTTATTTCAAAGTCTGTAATGTTGAGTTTGTGTCCTTAGTTTGTATTTTGGTTGCTGGATTTTGTGATCTTTTTGCATCCAGTCGTTTGCCTTCGTCGTTCATCATTAGCATTATTCAGATCCGTTATCATCTTTATATCTGTTATTTGTTCCTTTGCATCGAAATTTTATCCCACTCACCATCCCATATTTTGACCACAAACAGATCCACCATTCATAGATCCACCTCTTCATAATCATCTGCTGCTCAATCGTCCACTAAAGCACCACCCGATTCTCCACCGTTTGCGTCTCACACCTTCCAAAAACGAGTTATGGACACCCTTCAGTAAAACGGGCATAACTTTTGCATACGAACATAAAATCGGGCATTATTTTTTTAAAAAATCTCAGAACGAAAAGAAACATTTGGCTCTCCCCACTTCGTCGGTGTTCAAAAAAAGTTTCAAGTCCAAATTCCCTCTGGAAGTGGACCTTTGTGAATTTACAAAATTTTTGGTGTAATTTCAGACATCTTTGTGATTTTCGACATATCGCATCCCCAATTAGATTGATTTGAAACTTCTTGGTGTCCCTGATTTTGTGCCTCTAAAAATTAAAAAAAATAGTGAAAATTCAAAAAAAATTGACATCATCAAGGTGACATCACTGTCTTGTGCTATACCATGCTGATAGCTGATTTTTGGAGCCGTGTCTGTTGCTGATCTTTGTGCACTCTTATCGTTGTTCGCATCTGAATTTTTCATAAAATTAGACCAATAACTATAATTACAATGTTGGAAAACTTATTCAGCATTGCTATCTGTCATAGAATTGTGTGCCACTAACCATTATTTCAGCCCTTCGAGCTCCACATATCCACCTCGGATCAGCACTGCATTTGACCCTGCAATTGTAGAATTACAACTCCCTGGTATCTCCTGCCAACGGTTGACAATCCTGTGCTTTGCATTGGTAAGAACCGTGTAAGAACTTGGTAAGTCGTTTCGTTTCCGGATCTGCCACCACAGAAACCGCACCACCGTAGTGTAGGGATAATATGCTGCTTTGCTTCTTTTTTATCTTCTAACCATGGCAAGAAAAGGTAAGTCTACAGGTGATAAGAGTGAATCTTCTGATGCTGCCAACACCCCGAATGACTTCAATTACACTGTCAGTCAAAATCAACTTGCTGACAGTATTGCTAAGCTCGAATAGAGGATGATGGATCAATTCCATAGAATGAACCAAGAATTCTAGCGTCTCTCAATTCGTATGACAAACTTTGAGGCACGATGACCACAACCGAGATCCGAAGAGGAAGATGAAGTTAATGGCGAGAACCATTCCGAGAATGGCATTGCCAATGATAGAGAACAACAAATTCACCTGCCCCATCATCGACGCTATAACTACTAAGGTATAAGAGGTAATGAACATCATCATGCTCCTTATGAACTTTTCGCTAAGATTAAGTTTACCATCCCACCCTTTTCTGGTAATTATGATGCTGAAGCTTATCTTGATTGGGAGATGGTTGTGGAGCAAAAATTTACATCTCACTTAGTTCCTGAACAACATAGAGTTCGACAAGCTACTAGTGAGTTTCTAGATTTTGCTTTACTGTGGTAGACTGATCTTTGTAGAGCACAGTTGCAACCTGATAGTTGGGATAGATTGAAAGCTGCTATGCGTAAGTGTTTTGTTCCCCCATCCTATCAAAGAGAATCGCATAAAAAATTGCAACGTTTAGAACAAAATGATAAATTTGTTTAAGAATATCTTGCTGAGTTACAAAAGTGTATGATGCGTTGTGGGATAGAAGAGGACTTTGAGGAAACTATCTGTCGTTTTTATGCTGGGCTACGTCATGAAATTCAAGACATAATTGATTACAAAGACTATAATTCTCTTGAACAGTTGTTCCACCTTGCGTTGCTTGCAGAAAAAGAATTGCAGGAAAAACAACTCCAGAACAGCAGCCGTACATACACTCTACGGTCGACCTTTCCTTCTTCGTCGACCACACATACGTCACCACCGTCGAGCGGGAGGTCTCCCACCACCTCCAACACTGCCACAACACCAAAACTAAACCCTTCGGTGCAATCCTCGGATTCGAATACGCCTTCATTGTAGGTACTCAACAAGAATACATCCTCCAGTACCTACCTAGGACGCTCCTCCAACATCAAGTGCCATAGATGCCAAAGCATGGGTCATATGCAGCGAGATTGCCCAAGCCAGCGGGCATATATTGCTACTGAAGATGGAGGATACGTAAGCACTTCGGATGTTGAGGATGAAGAATCTGATGATACGATTCTTGACGATGATGATTGCCAAGTATTTGGTGGTGGTGATACTTCGGCCTACAGGACCATCATTGTCAAACAAGCACTCTTCGCACAGGTATGTCTTGATAAGATTTAGCGCCTTAATCTATTTCAGATTTACTTTGTGATCAAGAACCGTCGTGCACACGTGATTATTGATGGCGGGAGCTGCAACAACTTAGTGAGTACTGACTTGATCATTAAGTTGAACTTGCCCACACGGCCACATCCACATCCGTACCATATCCAGTGGTTAAACGACTCTAGTAAGGCAAAGGTAACTAAAACATGTCGAGTCCCTTTCTCTATTGGCACCTATATTGATTCTGTGGATTGTGATTTTGTACCTATGCAAGCATGTATTTTATTATTGGATCGTCTATGGGACCATGATAATGATGCTATCCACTATAGTAAAAGTAATAAATATACCTTCATGCATAATGAAAAGAAAATTACTTTATTACCTTTGACCCCTGCTGAAATTGTACAAGCTGATAGGGAGAGAATTGTTAATCAAAAGAAAGAACAACCTCCTACACCTGAAAATTAGCAAGCAATAAAATTAAAAAGTCCTGTAATGCTTGCAACAAAATCTGACCTTGCTGAAATCCATGATGAAAATGCTTCATGTTATGCTTTGATATGCAAAGATGCGTTGTTTTCACTCGAGGATCTTTCTTCTTCTTTGCCTTCTTCTATTTCTGACCTTTTGCAGGAGTATCATGATGTCTTTTCACATGAGATACCTCCAGGACTACCACCCATTTGAGGGATTGAGCACCAGATTGATTTGATCCCTGAAACGAGTTTGCCAGACCGCGTCTCCTACAGAACCAACCTTGAGGAGGTAAGAAAATTCTACGACAAGTCCAAGACCTTGTGGACCACGGGTATGTACGTGAGAGCCTTAGTCCTTGTGCTGTTCATGTTCTTTTGGTTCCAAAGAAAGACGACATGCTTGATGAATTATGTGGTTCTATTGTTTTCTCTAAAATTGACTTGCGAAGTGGATACCACCAAATAAGAATGAAATTGGGTGATGAATGAAAAACTGCTTTTAAGATTGTATGTGTGGTTAGTAATGCCTTTTAGATTGACTAATGCACCTAGTACTTTCATGCGTTTGATGAACGAGGTCTTACGTTCTTTCATTGAAAAATTTGTGGTGGTTTATTTTGATGATATCTTGATTTACAGCAAGTCAATGACCAAACATTTATCTCACTTGCGTGCTATTTTTGATGCTTTGAGGGATGCACATTTGTTTGCTGATCTTGAGAAGTGCGCCTTTTGCACGGATCGAGTCTCTTTTCTTGGCTATGTTGTTACTCCACAGGGAATTGAAGTTGATGAAGCCAAGATAAATGCAATCAAGTGTTGGCCCACGCCCACAACGATTTCACAAGTGCGGAGTTTTCTTGAACTTGCTGGATTTTATCGCCGCTTCGTCCAAAATTTCAGCACCATTGCTGCTCTGATGAACGAGTTGACAAAGAAGGGCGTTGCATTTCATTGGGGCCACACACAAGAGAAGTCCTTTGCCACTTTGAAGGACAAGCTTACACATGCACCACTGCTCCAACTTCCAAATTTTGGTAAGACTTTTGAACTTGAATGTGATGCAAGTGAAATTGGCATGGGTAGTGTAGTGATGCAAGAAGGTAAGCCTGTTGCATATTTTAGTGAAAAATTGAATAGCCCATCTCTTAATTACGCCACATATGATAAGAAATTGTATGCTCTTGTACGATGTTTAGAAACGTGACAACATTATTTATGGCCTAAAGAATTTTTCATTCATTTCGATCATGAATCACTTAAGCATATTCGTAGCCAAAATAACTTGAACCGTAGACATGTTAAGTGGATTAAATTTATTGAATCCTTTGCTTACATCATCAAACATAAAGAAGGGAAGGATAATGTGATTGCGGATGCTTTGTCTAGACGATATGATATGCTGTCCCAACTTGATTGTCGGATTTTTGGACTAGAAACAATTAAGCAACAATATATGTTAGATGCTGATTTTAAAGATGTGGTTCTACATTGTCGTGAAGATAAGAATTGGAACAAATTTGTACTTAATGATGGATTTCTTTATAAAGCCAACCGTCTTTGCGTTCCAGTTGGCTCCATTCGTCTTTTGTTGTTACAGGAGGCGCATGGAGGAGGATTGATGGGACACTTTGGAGCGAAGAAGACGGAAGATGTTTTGGCCACACATTTCTTTTGGCCAAAGAAGAGATGTGATGTTGAACGGTTCGTAGCTCGCTGCTCTACATGTTAAAAAGCTAAGTCACGACTAAACCCACATGGTTTGTACATGCCTCTTTCCGTCCCTTCTATTCCTTGGGCTGATATTTCTATAGATTTCATTTTAGGATTACCTAGAACTAAGAGGGGGAGAGATAGTATTTTTGTGGTAGTAGATCGCTTTTCTTAAATGGCATATTTTATACCATGTCATAAGACCGATGATGCTACACATATTGTTGATCTATTATTTAAAGAAATTGTTCGCTTGCATGGTATGCCTTCTACTATTGTTTCATATCGTGATGCGAAATTTTTGAGTCACTTTTGGCGCACTTTATGGAATAAGTTGGGAACAAAGTTGCTGTTTTCAACTACATGTCACCCACAAACCGATGGACAAACAGAGGTCGTGTGAACCGTACTTTATCTACCATGCTACGTGCTGTTTTAAAGAAAAACTTGAAGATGTGGGAAGAATGTTTACCTCACGTGGAGTTTGCATACAACCAAGCAGAACACTCTACTGCTAAGGTAAGTCCATTTGAGGTAGTATATGGCTTTAATCCTCGTGCTCCGATTGATCTTTTGTCTCTGCCTTCTACCGAGAGAGTTCATCATGATGCTAAGTTGTGTGCTGATTTTATTCTCAAGATGCATGAAACGACTAAACAAAACATTGAAAAGATGAATGAGAAGTATAAAATTGCCGGTAGTAAAGGTAGACTTGAAGTTAAATTTGTACCGGGTGATTTGGTTTGGTTGCACTTGAGAAAAGATAGATTTCTGGAGCTAAGAAAGTCTACATTGATGCCTAGAGCTGCTGGTCCTTTTAAGGTACTTGAGAAGATTAATGATAATGCATATAAACTTGAGTTACCTGCTGAGTTTGGGGTTAGTCCTACATTTAACATTGCAGATTTGAAGCCATAAATGGGAGAAGAAGATGAGCTTGAGTCGAGGACGACTCCAATTTAAGAGGAGGAGAATGATGAGGACATCCCATCATTAGATACACACAATGCTCCTCCACCTACCATAGATAGTACAATCATAAGAGCTCGTGCACGACAATTGAATTTTGATATGAGCTCGTTCCTAAACAAAAGCCTTTCTTTATTTGAGAATAGATTGCTACCTAAAGATTTTATCTTGATTAGAAACCGTGTAGAGGATCAAGGGAAGCATGAAGAAGGACATGAAGATGCTCCGGACCAGCAAGACACGTTGAACCCCGGAGGAGAATCAATCCAATTCGGAGTCAAGTTGTCCTCGGGTTCCACGGAGCAGTCCACACTAAAACGGATGCCCAGGTCGCATACGGGAGCTATTTTGTACATTTTAGATATGGTTGGAAAGCAAAGAAGATAACCTTTCCAACGGCAGTAGTCTTATCTCCAAAATCGACTAGAATCAGTGAGAATCGTTAAAACAAGAGGGCATCTAAAAACTTGCTGGGTGCTGCGACACTATCTTTTGGCCTTTGGGTCTTTGATGTGGACATCATATCCTCTAACGAGGACTTCAATGAAATTATTCACACATGGTGGATTCGAATTGCAAAACAATACAAACTTGCAACGAAAGCCACGACTTCATATAGAATCCAACTTGGGTGTTTAAGTACATTCTGGAAAGCTCACGAAGTTTACTTTCGAATGGATCCAACCTCACTTTCATATCACATCGGAGTCAAAGCCAATCATTATTTTTATACAGAAGGTGCTGCGTCACTCCAACTTGAGCCGTTGGCCCTTGTATCAAGTTGAGCCCATTAGGGGCGTGTCCTAGGGTTTGAGGATGACCCCAGCACCCCCTGGTCGTCCTCCACCCTATTTAAAGATCTCGGCCGCCACCAGGAACACTCGAGTTTTCTTTTGTTATAGTTTAGCTCTTTGCAAACTTTTCTGATCTTCAGTTGTGTTCAACGACCTCCTGTTAGACAGCCATTTGAGAACCCCACATTTGAAGAGATTTCTAGTTTGCCACATCTTGTTCTTGCTTGTTCTTCGATTACTTGCAGGAATTGATCTTTGTGATGAGGTTGCTCTTGCTGTTTCGACGAAGTCAATAACCATTTGAAGTTGGTTCTGCGATTGCTAAGGTACACACGACCTGTTCGTTTGTAGTCGGATCGTGAGGGTCGACTCCACCAAATCGATATTTATCACCTCACCGAAAGATCGGGCACCTCAAGTCCTATCAGTCTTGTTTTTTTTCGAGGCCCATTATTATTAGGGTTTGCCCTTAAGGTCGACCTAAACTTTATAAATTCAGTAGCCGCCGTCATTAGAGATTGGTTTTGACTAGTTTTCTTCTGTTTCCAAACAGTTTCGCCATTTGACGGCTTGTTGGTTATCCAACTTCGTGTTTCAATCTAGATTTCGCAAGTGAGTTGCGTTCTTCCTTGTTCTTGTTTGTGTTCTTCGATTCGCAGGCAGGAATTAGGCTTCTTGGCGAGGTCAATCGTGTGCGCACGGTTGATAGCCAGAGAAGAAGTGGTGCTGCGATTACGGGGTTCGAATCGTGTTGATTTGAGGTCAGATCGATTGTGTGTCGCATCTTCGCCAAATCGAGAGCTATCACGACCTGATGAAAGATCGGGAACCACGTACACATCATTTGGTTCTTAGGTGTAATGGATTGGATTGTACATGTTTTGTCCAAAAACACAAGTTTCATAATAGGCACATGAACCCGTGCATTTAATGCACTATGGGGCCCGTTTTCACGTCAGTTTTTGAAGGTGACCAAAACATGATATACAAACCCAAACTTGGTTTTTGGGTGTAATGGAGTGGATTGGATATGTTTCGCGCGAAATCACAAGTTTCATAATCGGTGCCCGAACCGGTGCATTTAATGCACCTGTGAGGCCTGTTTTTGTATGGAACCGTCCAAGTTGAGTTCAAATTAGTCGAATTAGCTCGCTGTCCATAAACAGAGTGCAAGCCTAAATTCCAACTAACGAGAAATCAACTCCGGTAGTCCCCCGATATGCTTCCCAAACAATGCCCAGGACATAAGCTCATCGGTAAACAACACTGCATACATCACATAGGGGTCACACAAACTCAGAACAAATTATAAGAGTTATAAACTTCAGATTACAGACCAAGAGTTTAATGGGATAGATCTGAAATGTTTAAGAATGAGAGCTACAAGGTTGCAGTTAACTCTCAAACTTTCTACAAACATAATTAAACAAAGGGCTAGCTTTAGTTCAGGTTCTAGCAGGGGTAACGACGAGTACACAGCAGAACACATTTTGAAACCAAGCAAAAGAGTTGGTCATGCTCAGCCCACGAACATCACCAACACGAGCCATGACCGGACAGCAACTACTCATCCCCTTCGGCGGCATCGGCGGGGAAGAAGTAGCCAAAGACCAAGTCATTCTCACTTGCAAAACTTCAAAAGCAAACGTGAGTATAAAGGTACTCAGCAAGACTAAGCATAAAGTAAAGGACACATGGGCAACTACACACTAATATACCAACCATTCTACCCCTAAAGTGAAAACAGCAACAAGAGATGCGTCCATCAATACATCTCTAATATAGCTCACAAATTTTCCCACAAGTGATTACATAGATGAAATTATTAACTACGATGAAAATTGATAAGCACTAAGCTTGATCATGACCGAGATCACGGCAATTCAAATCGATTATACACCCTGCAGGGGGGTTCAACTGTACCCACACGACTTGAGGACCATCCGACACATGCAACCGGCTAAAATTACACAAGAGGGCACTCATGTCAACCTTTCTCTCATCCATTCCCGAACGGTTGGACAATCGACATGCCAGGGAGGACCTGTCCCGTGTCTCGTGGGAGCCCAGCGGTCACTCGTGCGTGTCAGTCAAGACATATCATCATCGCCAAACGCCGGTATGCAAATGAGATATTCGGTTTGTCTTACCATTATATTCAACATGTGGTATGAACGAAAAGTGCTTAGGCCAACAACTAACAACAGCCGGTCCGTAATCGACCAAATGGGGCTACACACCTATCCCCCTTTCGGTCCACAATTTAACTTTTTTCAGGTTTTAAGCATCCACAACATTACCTCAAGACAAAAGGTTCCTATTCTCACAAAAACAGTGGTGACCCTCCACCGAATTGACTTCTACCGGTCTAAGCATGGCTAAGCAAGACACATCGCAAAAGAAAAACCTCCCACCCTGTCCAAAGACCTAAGATACAACAAGGAGTGGATAAACGACATGAACCAACTTAACCATACTTATCCTATTGCCCGATAATGCAACAATAACACAATAGTTCATTTCGCCGATTAAGTAAAAACAGAGGTCAGTATGCATGATGCTTGCCTTCAGGAGGAGGAGTCTCTTCCACAAACCCAAGCTCAGAAACTTCAGCTTACACAGCAACCCTGTCACTCTCCTCAGCGTCGTTCACTAAACAAAGGAAAAATAAAATACGCTGGTCTGAAAATGTATGCCATGATGCAATGCATAATGCAAATGCAATGAAACTTTGCAGGGGCTTAGATACTGAAGTTATGAACATGTTGCAATTCAAAAGGTGTGGTTTGGAGTTGTATAGCTCAAGTTACTATAGATTTACTGCTGCTCTCTCCAGGAACAAAGCGAATAGAATAAATTCTGAAATTGTTCTCTCAACAGATATTTGTGGATACATTATAGATAGGGAATTATTTAGTCGATGTGTATCATCAAAACATGATACTTTGAACAGGTCTAGAATCACGAAGTTGACTTTGAATTACTTAATAATTAATTTCAAAGGTGGCTTAAATAGTGGAGTGATTAAATTGAAGGAATACATAAACATCTTATATGAGAGTAAAACTTTGCATGCCAGCTAGATGTACTCAATTAGGATTGTTAGCACAAGTTTCACAATTTAAAGATGCATACATTTACCACGGTGAAAAGATAAAAAAAATGGAAAAAATGGACACAAGAGGTAAAAACACAATGCATGCTTATTAACAGAGAATTAATTTCATTTATCAATTTTAGGATGAGTTAACTTTTACAACAGCAAAAGAACCCAATGCGAGTGAACTAACAGAACTAGCATTGACATGAGAAAAGGTGCATTGATTTTATCATGATTCAAATCCACTAAAGGAGGTAATTACAACTCTTTAGACTACTCTATAGTGGGCCTATTGGAAGCATTATAACATATTGACATGCAACAATTCCATTATGTAACCAGGTTATTAGAACTCAACAAAATTTATTTCATAATTTCTGGGTCATTTAATCTTTTATATGACTCAAGAAAGAAATGAAATGAGTTAGTATTAACATGCCACCGTTGAACTAGCAAGCTTCCTTGCTGCCCTCTCTCAGGCAGGGCAATGGGTTCCAAATCTTGGGATAGAATGGCAACACAGCGACAGATCGAAGGATGGTTAAAATAAAAATGAACATAGAGAGAGGATAAGTGTCATACAGCCTCACCACAGCAGTGTCGAGCTCAACCCAGCAGCTCAGATCGACAGCAAGGAACCCAGCTGAACAAGGAACAAATGGCACACCATCGAAGAACAAAGACCAGCAGACGGTAAGAGGGTGACGTCTAGCTGGAAATTCGTAGCTGCTGGCCTGAGGAAGAAGACCAGAATGATTCCGGAGGCTGCCTAGCCACCCTGCTACAGCTCTGCTGCTTGCTTCCTGCTGCTCCTTCTTTCCTTCACGGAAAGAATGAAGAGGCCTCAATCTCTGTCCAACCAAGAGAGGGAGGACGAAAATAAGACATGGAACACCTAGAAGTGCTAGTGGAGAAGATTACTGCAGCGGTTTTGCAAGGAGAGCAGCATACCAGCAGCTCCAGGGAGCTCCAAGGGTGGAAATGGTGGTGGTGGGTGTGAGGGGATGGAAAGGGGGAGAAAAGCTTTGGCCTGGGAGGAAAATGGGAAGGAGTGAGAGCTGCATGCCTGGTTTCAGCGTCTAGGCTCTGGGGCTGCCGCCCAAGCTGTCCAATGGGGAGAAAGAGGTGAAAGAACAAGGACTGACAGGTGGGACTGGCAGGAAGTTCGAAATTCTGGGAGTTTGAAACGGTGCACTGTTTTTCCTCTAGAAACCATCCTTCCCGGCCGTGAAAAATTATGAAACTTTTTGTAACGATGGGACATGATGATTTGAACAACTTTTGTTTTCACACCAAGTTCTGAATCTGCACGGATTTTGAATTATAAATTATACAAAACGTTGACTTCTGAAATTTGACTGAACAGTTTCGGGCATTAGGTGAGATGTAAAAATTATGATAAATTCTCCAAAATTCTATTATATAGCCTAGTTAATTATTGTATTTTTCTCATTTGCACACTTCTTTTATAAAAAGGTGAGTTTATGGAATGGGTTTATTTGGCATTTATATTCTTAATTTAGTTGAATTCAGATTTGAATTGAGATTGCTCTAGGGATTGAACTTTGCCCTCAACATGCAGGTGCTGCACATTTTTAGTGTTTTACAAGTTAGGGTGTGACAGTTTTCACACCAGTTTTTGAAGTTGACCAAAACATGATATACATACCCAAACTTGGTTTTTGAGTGTAATGAAGTGGATTGGACATGTTTGGCGTAAAAACACAAGTTTCACAATTGGGACCGAACCGGTGCATTTATGCACCTGTCGAGTCCGTTGTGCGCTGATTTTTTAAGGCGACCAAAACATGATATACATACCAAACTTCGTTTTAGGGTGTAATGGAGTGGATTGAACATGTTTGGTGCGAAAACACAAGTTACATTATTAGCGCCCGAACCGGTGCATTTACTGAATCTGTGGACTCTGTTTTCGCGCCGATTTTTGAAGGTGACCAAAACACGATATACATACCCAAATATGGATCTTGGGTGTAACAGAGCGGATTGGACTTGTTGGATGCAAAAACACAAGTTTTATAATCAGGCGCCGAACCGGAGCATTTAATGCACCTGTGGGGCCAGTTTTTTCGTCAGTTTTTGAAGGTGACAAAAACATTATATTCAGACCTAGACTTGGTTTTTGTGTGTAATATAGTGGATTGGACAAGTTTGACGCGAAAACACAAGTTATATAATCGGCCCCTGATGAGACCTCATACATATCTCCATGACCTCTACCCTTTATGATTTCACGAGGGTATATTGGAGTGGCTCTTTTACGTTCTGAACTTGAGTCGAGGACGACTCTAATTCAAGTAGGTAAGGATGATGTGGACATCATATCCTCTAATGAGGACGTCAATGGAAATATTCACACATGGAGGATTCGGACTGCAAAACAGTACAAACTTGCTATAAAAGCCATAACTTCATATGGAATCTAATTTGGGTATTTAAGTACATTCTAGAAAGCTCATCAAGTCTACTTTCGAATGGATCCATCCTCAACTTATATCACATCCGAGTCAGCGGCAATAGTCATTCCAATTCAGAAGGTGCTGCATCACTCAACTTGGGTCGATGGCCCGTGTATCAAGTTGAGCCCATTAAGGGCACGTCCTAGGGTTTGAAGACGACCCCAGCAACCCCTGGTTGTCCTCCACCCTATTTAAAGGTCCCAGCCACCACCAAAAAGACTGGAGTTTTCTTTTGTTGTAGTTTAGCTCTTATGCAAACTTTCTGATCTTCAGTTGTGTTCAACGACCACTTGTTAGACAGCTGTGAGAACTCTATATTGTGAGAGATTTCTGGTTTGCCACATCTTGTTCTTACTTGTTCTTCGATTGCTTGTAGGAATTGATCTTTGTGATCAGGTTGATCTTGCTGTCCAGCACGGTCAATAACCATTCGGAGTTGGTTCTGCGATTGCTAAGGCGCACACGATCTGTTTGTTTGTAGGCAGATCTAAGTTTGTTGCAAATAACAGATTCAGTTACAAGATTTTGGTGCGGAAGAAAACAACCATATCTCCGCGATTTGTTGTTTGTTTGGCACATTTTTATACAACCTGGAAAGATCTCCGTGTTATCTTTTCAACGGATCCACACTTACCATAAAATAGCACCCGAGCGCGTAGCAATCGCAAGGGAGATCTGCGATATCCTATCTGCTATATGTTAGCTGCACTTTTATTCATCTCTATTTTCATTCCATCACAAAAAAAATAGTGGGAGAGAAAAAGAAAAGAAAAGAAAATAAAAGGAAAAAAAAGAGAGAAGTTGCAGAAAAAGAAAGTCAAAGAATTGAAAAAAAGAGAGAGAAGTGCAGCGTGTTTTAGTTGATACTGTCCTGAGCCTTTTGTATCATTTGTTGGACTATCTTTGTGTCTAAGCTAGCGTCTCTAGTAGGGTTTATCCTAGGACCAGCACCATACCGTTGTTGAACACTTATTAAACTTTGCATTTGCTAATTTGATTGTGCTAATCCTTGCTACAAATTGAAATTGTCCAAGCTCCACAGATTACTACAGCAAATAGGTTTTATGTCTCTGATAATAGCTCCACCAATCTTTGCAGGTTGACATCGTTGATTGCAAATCACCCCTGCTGGTTTGCTAAGAACATGTAAGAACTTGGTTGAGCAAGCTTGAGGGAAATCGAGTTGGACAAAACCTAGCTCCTTATCAATTTGTTTTGCTATTTACTAACCATGATAGGCACAATCAAGAAAAAAGAAGCTGGTGATTTACACATCACCAAGATGTGCAGATGCTTCAACATGAGGTAAAGGATGATAATTTGCAAGTCATCAGTTCGTCAATACCTTCTTTTGCAGGGAAATTTGATCCTCATGCATACACTGATTGGGAACTAAATGTAGATAAAGAATTTGATGCACATGACTTATCTGAAAAGGCAAAAATTTACATTGCCTCAAGTGTTTTGACTGAAAGTGCTTTGCTTGAATGGAAATACATTTGTAGGCACAATAAAGTTCTAGAATCTTAGAAAGACTTTAAATGTCATTTTAGAGATGTCTTTATTCCTGCATTTTATGCTGATCATTTGCGTGCCTAATTAGACAACTTGAAGTAGAATAGTATTACTGTTAAAGAATACTTTCATGGCTATATGGTTTGTGTCATTTTTGGTGGCTTAGATGAAAGGTCTCAATTCTTAAATCAAAATCTTGCTCATCTCTAAAACTTCCTACTCACCCTCACACCTATATTTGCTTGCTTGTATTGCTGAAAATCAGCTTTTATCGTCTAAAAATACAAGCATAAACAATCGCCATCAGAAAATTGTGGAATGTATTGCTGATGTTCCTTTGTCACAAGAGAAATGTGATAAAGAAGAGTTATGTGATACTTTATCTCATTAAAACAGCACAACTAGATAGAGAGCACTCTTCTGTTTCTTGTCCTATGTCTAACATCGTGCAGGAGAGTGAGAAAAAGACTAAAGAAGACATTATGCTAGTTGATGAGATAATGGATAATGATGCTTGTGTGCTGCCTACTATATTTCTGGAGAGTAAAAAAAATGAAACACACTAGGAGTCCCTCACCATATCTCGATCCTCTCATGCTATTTGTGTTGAACTGCAATTGCCCAATGTTCATCCTAGTGTTCTGCAAAGTTTAGTTGAGCCTCCCAAGACTTATGCTTTGTTTCGTAATGCATATTTGTTCTATGATTGCATCAAGTTATGTGACCAAGTTTTGTTCATCTCGAAAACACAACTAGTGTATGGACTAGAAAATGTTGTTCTTGAGTACACACATGTGAAGAATAAGCATTTTTATTGCGCTGATTTGAATAATGCAAAGTTAGAGCTCATATCTTCTTTAACTTCTTTAGGTTATATTGAATTTGATGCTCCTTGTAACCTGAATTATTTAGAGAAGTGATTATTTTAGAATTGTAATTCGCAACATTTTAGCAATTGTGTTTTTTATGCTATTGGCAAATACGATGACATTGGAGATTTCTTAGTATCTAAAATAGTCATTTGTACTAATCTGAAATACCCTTTTAAGATGCAAAAACAGGATCAAACAATTGCATGCACTAACACTAACAATGCTTTGCAAAGTTTCTCTACTTTTGTGATCTATCAACAGGAGCAACTCATGGAGAAGGAGAAGTTGCTGCTGTGGCCAAGCTACGTGCTCATCCCCTGTTCCAACATGACATCAAGAAATTGTTTCGACCACTAGATCAAGCCGAGGACGGTTAGTTGTAAAGAAGGAGAGAATGATGAGATCTTTGTGGCACTACTAGACTGCTTTAGAATACCCTCAAAGCCGCCACCTCTTATGATTTTTGGAGTGCACGGTGGAGTGGCGGTTCTCCAATTTGCTTTTGAGTCGAGGACGACTCCAAAAGAAGCGAGGGAGGACGATGATACATACCCCTGTGGCCTCCACCTTTTGAGATTTCTATAAGGCACAGTGGCATAGCTTGTTTTGAATCTGTGCTTGAGTCGAGGATGACTCCAAATCAAGTGGGGGAGGATGATGAAACCACATAAAAACGTTCATGGCCTCCACCCTTTATGATTTCACGAGGGCATATTAGAGTGGCACTTTTACATTCTAAACTTAAGTCGTGGACGACTCTAATTCAAGTGGGTAAGGATGATGTGAACATCATATCCTCTGATGAGGACATAAATGGAAATATTCACACGAGGAGGATTCGGACTGCAAAACAGTACAAACTTGCAACAAAAGCCTCGACTTCATATGGAATCCAATTTGGGTATTTAAGTACATTCTGTAAATCTCATCATGTCTACTTTCGAATGGATTCAGTCTCACCTTCATATCACATTCGAGTCAGTAGCAATTGTCGTTCCAATTTAGAAGGTGCTGCATCACCCAACTTGGGCCGATGGCCCGTGTATCAAGTTGAGCCCATTAGGGGCACATTCTAGGGTTTGAGGACGACCCAGCACCCTCTGGTCGTCCTCCACCATATTTAAAGGTCCCAGCTGCCACCAAAAAGACTGAGGTTTTCTTTTGTTATAGTTTAGCTTTTATGCAAACTTTCTGATCTTTACTTGTGTCCAACAACCACCTGTTAGACAGCTTTGAGAACCTCATATTGTGAGAGATTTCTGATTTGTCACATCTTGTTATTGCTTGTTCTTGGATTGCTTGCAGTAATTGATCTTTGGGATCAGGTTGATCTTGCTGTCCAGCAGGATCAATAACCATTCAGAGTTAGTTCTGCGATTGCTATGGCTTACACGACCTGTTCATTTGTAGTTAGATCGTGAGGGTTGACTCCACCAAATCGATAGTTATCACCTCACTGAAAGATCGAGCTCCACAAGTCATATCAGCGCCCGAACCAGTGCATTTAATGCACCTATGAGGCCCGCTTTCCCGCTGATTTTTGATGCTGACCAAAACATGATGTACATACCCAAACTTAGTTTTAGGGTGTAATGGAGTGGATTGGACATGTTTGGCAAAAAAAACAAGTTTTAGAATCAGCGTCCGAACCAGTGCATTTAATACACCCGAGGGGTCCGTTTTCATGCCAGTTTTTGATGGACCAAAACATGACATATATACCCACACTTGATTTTTGTGTGTAGTGGACTGGATTGGACACGATGGGAGCGAAAACACAAGTTTCAGAATCGGCGCCTGAACTAGTGCATTTAATGCACCTGTGGGTAACGTTTTCACGCCGGTTTTTTGAAGGTGACCAAAACAAGATATACATATCCAAACTTGGTTTTTGGGTATAATAAAGTGGATTGTACTTGTTTGGCACAAAAACAGAAGTTTTATAATCGGCACCAAACCATTGCATTTAATGCACCTATCGAGTCTGTTTTCGTGCCGATTTTGTAAGGCGACCAAAACATGATATTCATATCCAAACTTCGCTCTTGGGTCTAATGGAGTGGATTGAACACGTTGGGTGCAAAAACACAAGTTTTATAATCAGCACCGAACCAGTGCATTTACTGAACTTGTGGATTCTGTTTTCTTGCCGATTTTTTGAAGGTGACTGAAACATGATATACTGACCCAAACATGGCTTTTGGGTGTAATGGAGCAGATTAGACTTGTTGGGCGCGAAAACAGAAGCTTCATAATCAAGGGCCGAACCAATACATTTAATGCACCTGTGAGGCCTGTTTTTGCGTCAGTTTTTGAAGTTGACCAAAACATAATATACAGACCTAGACTTGGTTTTTGGATGTAATGGAGCGGATTGGACATGTTTGGCGCGAAAACATAAGCTTCATAATCGTCGCTCGAACCGGTGCATTTAATGAACCCGTGGGGCATGTTTTCATGCCGGTTTTTGAAGGTTACCAAAACATGATATACATACCCGAACTTGGTTTTTGGGTGTAATAGAGTGGATCCGACGTGTTTTGCGCTTAAACATAAGTTTCATAATCAGCGCCCGAATATATGCATTTAATGCACCTGTGGGCCCATTTTAACGTCGGTCTTTTATAGTGACCAAAACATGATATACATACCCAAACATGGTTTTTGGGTGTAAGGGAGCGGAGTGTACATGTTGGACGTGAAAACACAAATTTTAGAATCGGCACCGAACCAGTGCATTTAATGGACCTGTGCGGTCAATTTTCGCGTCGGTTTTTGAAAATAACAAAAACATGATATGTATACCTAAACTTGATTTCTGAGTGTAATTTAGTGGATGGGGGGCATGTTTAGCACAAGAACACAAATTTTATAATCGACGCCGAAGCGATGCATTTAATCCACATGTGGGGCCAGTTTTCGCGCCGATTTTGGAAGGTGACCAAAACATGATGTACATACCCAAATATGACTTTTGGGTGTGGTGGAGTGGATTGGACATGTTTGGTGCAAAAACAGAAGTTTCATAATCGGTCGCCAAACCAGTGCATTTAATGCACCTGTAGAGTCTATTTTTGCGTCGATTTTTAAAGGCGACCAAAGCATGATATACATACCCAAATTTGATTTTTAGGTCTAATGGAGTAGATTGGACATGTTTGACGCGAAAACACAAGTTTTATAATGGGCGCCCAACTGTTGCATTTAATGCATCCGTGGGGCTCGTTTTTGCGCTGATTTTTGAAGGTGACCAAAACATGATATACATACCCATACTTGGTTTTTGGGTCTAATAGAGTGGATTGGAGATGTACGGTGCGAAAACACAAGTTTTATTCGATGCTCGAATCTGTGCATTTAATACACCTGTAGAGCCGGTTTTCGCACCGCTTTTTCAAAGGTGACAAAAACATGATGTACATACCTAAACTTGGTCTCTGGGTGTAATGGAGTGGATTGGACATGTTTGGCGTGAAAACACAAGTTTCATAATCGGCACCGAACCGGTGCATTTAATGCACCTGTGCGGTCGGTTTCGCGTCAGTTTTTGAAAGTGACCAAACAAGATATGCATACCCGAACCTGATTTTTGGGTGTACTGGAGTGTATTGGACATGTTTGGCACAAGAACACAAATTTCATAGTCAACATCGAACCGATGCATTAAATGCACCTGTGGTGCAGGTTTTCGCGCCAATTTTTAAAGGTGACCAAAACATGATATACACACCCAAACATAGCTTTTGAGTGTAATGGAGCGGATTAGATATGTTTGGCACAAAAACACAAGTTTCATAATCGGGCGCTGAACCGGTGCATTTAATGCAATTGTGGAGTCCATTTTTGCGCCGATTTTTGAAGGCAGCCAAAGCATGATATACGTACCCAAACTTGATTTTTGTGTGTAATGGAATGAATTAGACATGTTTGACGCGAAAACACAAGTTTTATAATCGACGCCCAACCGTTGGATTTAATGCATCAGTGGGGCCTGTTTTCGCGCTGATTTTTGAAGGTGACCAAAACATGATATATATACCCAAAGTTGGTTTTGGGGTGTAATGGAGTGGATTAGACATGTTTGTCACGAAAACACAAGTTTCATAATTGGCACCTGAACTAGTGCCTTTAAGACACCTGTGGGGTCGGTTTTCGCATCGGTTTTTAAAGGTGACCAAAATAAAATATACATATCCAAAGTTGGTTTTTGGGTGTAATAGAGTGGATTGAACATGTTTCGTACGAAAATACAAGTTTCATAAATTGCGCCCGAACTAATGCGTTTAATGCAACTGTGGGGTCGGTTTTAGCGTCGGTTTTTTAATGTGACCAAAACATGATATACATAGCCAAACTTGATTTTTGGGTTTAACGAAGTGGATTGGACATATTTGGCGTAAAACACAAGTTTCAAAATCTGCGCCCAAATCAGTGCATTTTAATGCACCTGTGGGCCCGGTTTCGATCAAAACATGATATACATAACCAAGCTTGGTTTTTATGGGTAATGGAGTGAATTGGACATGTTTGGCGTGAAAATACAAGTTTCATAAACGGCGCCCAAACTAGTGCATTTAATGCACCTGTGGAGGCGTTTTTGCGTTGATTTTTGAAGGTGACCAAAGCATGATATACACATCCAAAGTTGGTTTTTGGGTGTAATGGATTGAATTGGACATGTTTGGTACGAAAACATAGGTTTCATAACTGGCGCTCGAATCGGTGCATTTAATCCACATGTGGGGCTGGTTTCGCACCGGTTTTTGACGGTGACTAAAACATGATATACAGACCAAAACTTGGTTTTTAGGTGTAATGGAGGGATTGGAATGTTTCGCGCAAAGCACAAATTTCATAATCGGCTCTCGATCCAGTGCATTTAATAAACCTGTGGGGCTGGTTTTCAAATAAAACATGATATACATACCCAAATTTGGTTTTTGGGTGTAATGGAGTGGATAGGACATGTTTGGCGCGAAAACAAAAGTTTCATAATCCGCACCCGAACTGGTGCATTTAATGCTCCTATGGGGCAGGTTTTAACACCGATTTTTGAGGCTGACCAAAGCATGATATAGGTACCCAAACTTGGTTTTTGGGTTTAATGGAGTGGATTAGAGATGTTTGGCAAAAAAACACAAGTTTCACAATCAACGTTGAACCGTTGCATTTATTGCACCCGTGGGGCCCGTTTTAGCGCCGATTTTTGAAGGTGACTAAAACATTATATACATACCCAAACTTTCTTTTTGGGTGTAACGAAGTGGATTGGATAATTTTGGCACGAAAACACAAGTTTCATAATCGGCGCTGAACCGATGCAATTAATGCACCAATGAGGTTGGTTTTTGTGTCGATTTTTGAAGGTGACCAAAACGTGATATACATACCTAAATTTGGTTTTTGGGTGTAACGGAGTGAATTGGACATGTATCACGTGAAAACACAAATTTCATAATCTGCGTCCGAACCGGTGCATTTAATGCACATGTGGGCCTATTTTCTCGTCGATTTTTTAAGGTGACCAAAACATGATATACATACCCAAAGTTGGTTTTTAGGTGTAATAGGGTGGATTGGACATGTTTGGTGCAAAAACACAAGTTTCATAATATGCACTCAAGTCGGAGCATTTAATGCACCTGTGGGGCCGATTTTTACCAAAACATGATATACATACCCAAACTTAGTTTTTGGATGAAACGAAGTGGATTCGACATGTTGGCCGCAAAAACACAAGTTTCATAATCGGTGCCAAACCATTGTATATAATGGACCTGTGTGGCCTGTTTTGCGTCAATTTTTGAAGTTGACCAAAACATGATATACATAACCAAAGTTGGTTTTTGGGTGTAATAGAGTGGATTGACATGTTTCGCGCGAAAACACAAGTCTCACAATTGACGCTCGAACCGGTGCATTTAATAAACCCGTGGGGCTGGTTTTCAAATAAAACGTGATATGGATATGTTTGGTGCGAAAACATAAGTTTCATAATCGACGCCGAACCGATGCATTTAATGCACCTGGAGGCCGGTTTTAGCTCTGATTTTTGAAGGTGACCAAAACCTGATATACATACACAAACTTGGTTTTCAGGTGTAATAGAGTGGATTGGATATGTTTGGCGGCAAAACACAAGTTTCATAATCTGCGCCCAAAGCGTTGCAATTAATAGACCTGTGGGCCGATTTTCGCACCGATTTTTTCGGGTGACGAAAACATGATATACATACGCAAACTTGGTTTTCAGACGTAATGGAGTGGATTGGACATGTTAGGCCAAAAAGACAAGTTTCATAATCGACGTCGAACCGTTGCATTTAATGCACATGTGGGGCTCGGTTTCGCGTTAATTTTTAAAGGTGAACAAAACATGATTTAAATAACCATACTTTGTTTTCGGGTGTACTAGAGTGGATTAGATTGGCGAAAAAATACAAGTTTCATAATCGACGCCCGAATCAGGGCATTTAATGCGCCCATTTCGCTTGTTTTCCTGCCAATTTTTTAGGCTGACCAAAATATGATATACATACCTAGATTTGATTTTCGGGTTTAATGTAGTAGATTGGACATGTTTGGCGAAAAAATATGAGTTCCATAATCTGCTCCAAACCGACCCATTTAATGCACCTGTGAGTCGGTTTTTGAACATGACCAAAACATGATATACATACCCAAATTTGGTTTTTGGGTGTAATAGAGTGGATTGGACATGTTTGGTGCAAAAACACAAGTTTTATGATCGATGCCGAACTGGTGCAATATAGTGGGGCCGATTTTCGCACCTGTTTTTTGAAGGTGACCAAAATATCATATACATAACTAAATTAGGTTTTTGAGTGTAAAGGAGTGGATTGGACATGTTTGGCGTGAAAACACAAGTTTCATAATCGGCACCCGAACCAGTGCATTTAATGCACCTGTCCGGCCCGATTTGGCGCCGATTTTTGAAGGTCACCAAAACATGATATACATACCCAAAGTTGGTTTTTGGGTAAAATGGAGTGGATTATACATATTTGGCGCAAAAACATAAGTTTCATAATATGCACTCGAACCAGTGCATTTAATGTAACAGGAGGGTCGGTTTTAGACCAAAACATGATATAAATACCCAAACTTAGTTATTGATGAAATGCAGTGGATTGGACATGTTAGATGCAAAACACACAATTTTGATAACTGGCGACGAACCGTTGCATTTATTGCATCTGTGAGGCCTGTTTTTGCACCGATTTTTGAAGGTGACCAAAAGATGATACACATACCCAAAGTTGGTTTTGGGGTGTAATAGAGTGGATTGGACATGTTTCGCATGAAAACATAAGTTTCATAATTGGCACCTGAATCAGTGCATTTAACGCACCTGTGGGGTCAGTTTTCGCGTCAATTTTTGAAGGTGACTAAAACATGATATACATACCCAAACTTGGTCTTCGGGTGTAATGGAGTGGATTGGACATGCTTGGCGCAAAAACACCAGTTTCATAATCGGCGCGCGAACTGTTGTATTTAATGCACCTGTGGGGCCGGCTTTTGCACTGATTTTTTAAGGTCACATAGACATGATATAGATACCCAAAGTTGGTTTTTGGGTGTAATGTAGTGGATTGGACATGTTTTACGGAAAAACATAAGTTTCATAATCTGCGCTCTAATCGGTGCATTTAATGCACCTGTAGGACTGGTTTTCGCGCTGATTTTGGAAGGTGACCAAAACATGATATACATACCCAAACTTGATTTTTGGGTTTAATAGAGTGGATTGGTCATATTTGGCGCAAAACATATGTTTCATAATCTGCGCTCGAATCAGTGCATTTAATGAACCCGTGGGGCCGGTTTTCGACCAAAACCTGATATGCACACCCAAACTTAGTTTTTGGGTGAAAAGGAGTGGATTGGATATGTTTGGCGTAAAAACACAAGTTTCATAATCGACGTCGTACCGTTGCATTTAATGCACCTGTGGGGCCCGTTTTCTCGCCTTTTTTTTAAGGTAACCAAAACATGATATAAATAGCCAAAGTTGGTTTTTGGGTGTAATGCATTGGATTGAACATGTTTGGCACAAAATCATAAGTTTCATAATTGGCGCCCGAACTAATGCATTTAATGCACCTATAGGGTCGGTTTTCAAGCCAGTTTTTGATGGTGACCAGAACATGATATACATATCTAAATTTGGATTTTGAGTGTAATAGAGTGGATTGGACATGTTTTGCATGAAAACACAAGTTTCATAATTGACGCACAAACCGGGGCATTTAATGCGCCTGTCGGGCCTGTTTTCATCCCGATTTTTGAAGGTGACTAAAACATGATATTCATAACCAAAGTTGGTTTTTGGGTGTATTAGAGTGGATTGAACATGTTAGGCGCGAAAACAAACGTTTCATAATCAGCGCCCAAACCAGTGCATTTAATGCTCTTATGGGACAGGTTATAACGCTGATTTTTGAGGCTGACCAAAACATGATATAGGTACCCAAACTTGGTTTTTGAGTTTAATGGAGTAGATTGGAGATGTTTGGCAAAAAATACAAGTTTCACAATCGACGTCGAACTGTTGCATTTATTGCACCCGTGGGACCCGTTTTAGCACCGATTTTTGAAGGCGACTAAAACATGATATACATACCCAAACTTTGTTTTTAGGTGTAACGAAGTGGATTGGACAAGTTTGGCATGAAAACATAAGTTTCATAATCGGCGCCGCACCGATGCAATTAATGCACCTATAGGGTCGGTTTTCGCGTCGATTTTTGAAGGTGACCAAAACGTGATATACACACCAAAATTTGGTTTTTGGGTGTAACGGAGTGAATTGGACATGTATGGCGTGAAAACACAAGTTTCATAATCAGCGTCCGAACCGGTGCATTTAATGCACATGTGGGCCTATTTTCCTGATGATATTTTAAGGTGATCAAAACATAATATACATACTCAAAGTTGGTTTTTAGGTGTAATCGGGTGGATTGGACATGTTTGACGTAAAAACACAAGTTTCATAATGTGCACTCAAATCAGAGCATTTAATGCACCTGTGGGTCCGATTTTTTACCAAAACATGACATACATACCCGAACTTAGTTTTTGGATGAAATGGAGTGGATTGGACATGTGGGGCGCAAAAACACAAGTTTCAGAATCTGCGCTCGAATCAGTGCATTTAATGCACCTGTGGGTCTAGTTTTCGACCAAATCATAATATGCATACCCAAACAAGGTTTTTGGGTGAAATGAAGTGGATTGGACAGGGTTGGCGTAAAAACACAAGTTTCATAATCGACGCCGAAACGTTGCATTTAATGCCTGTTTTCGCGCCAATTTTTGAAGGTGACCAAAATATGATATACATACCAAAAGTTGGTTTTTGGGTGTAATGGATTCGACATGTCTGACACAAAAACAGAAGTTTTATAATTTGCGTTCGAATCGGTGCATTTAATGCACCCGTGGGCTGGTTTTCGACCAAAACAAGATATACATACTCAAACTTGGTTTTTGGATGAAATGGAGTGGATTGGACATGTTTGGAGCAAAAACATGTTTCGTAATCGACGCCGAACCGTTGCATTTATTGCACCTGCAGGGCTCATTTTCGCGTCGATTTTAGAATGCCCAAAACATGATATACGTACCCAAAGTTGGTCTTTGGTTGTAATAGAGTGGATTGAATATGTTTGGCACGAAAACATAAGTTTCATAATTGATGCCCAAATCGGTGCATTTGACGCACCTGTATGGTCGGTTTTTGCTCTAGTTTTTGAAGATGACCAAAACATGATATACATACCCAAACTTAGTTTTCGGATGTAATGGAGTGGATTGGACATGTTTGGCGCGAAAACACAAGTTTCATAAGTGCATCCGAACTGGTGCATTTAATGCACCAGCCGGGCCGATTTTCAAGCCAATTTTGAAGGTGACCAAAACATAATATACGTACCCAAACTTTTTTTAGGTGTAATGGAGTGTATTGGACATGTTTGGCACAAGAACACAGATGTCATAATCGACGTCGAACCGATGCATTTAATGCACCTGTGGTGCCGGTTTTCGCGCCAATTTTTAAAGGTGACTAAAACATGATATACACACCCAAACATGGCTTTTGAGTGTAATGGAGCGGATTGGACATGTTTGGCACGAAAACACAAGTTTCATAATCAGGCGCTGAACCGGCGCATTTAATTCAATTGTGGAATCGATTTTTACGCTGATTTTTGAAGGCGGCCAAAGCATGATATACGTACCGAAGCTTGGTTTTTGTGTGTAATCGAGTGGATTGGACATGTTTGACGCGAAAACACAAGTTTTATAATCGGCGCCCAACCGTTGGATTTAATGCATCTGTGGGGCCTGTTTTCGCGCTGATTTTTGAAGATGACCAAAACATGATATACATATCCAAAGTTGGTTTTGGAGTGTAATGGAGTGGATTGGACATGTTTGGCATGAAAACACAAGTTTCATAATTGGCACCTGAACTAGTGCCTTTAATACACCTATGGGGTCGGTTTTCGCATCGGTTTTTAAAGGTGACCAAAATATGATATACATACCCAAAGTTGGTTTTTGGGTGTAATAGAGTGGATTGTTTGTACGAAAATACAAGTTTCATAAATTGCGCCCGAACTAGTGCGTTTAATGCTCCTGTGGGGTCGGTTTTCGCGTCGCTTTTTGAAGGTCACCAAACCATGATATACATAGCTAAACTTGATTTTTGGGTTTAACGAAGTGGATTGGACATATTTGGTGCCAAACACGAGTTTCAAAATCTGCGCTCAAATCAATGCATTTTAATGCACCTGTGGGCCCGGTTTTTGACCAAAACATGATATACATATCTAATCTTAGTTTTTGTGGGTAATGGAGTGGATTGGACATGTTTGGCGTGAAAATACAATTTTCATAAACGACGCCCGAACTAGTGCATTTAATGCACCTGTGGGGCGTTTTTGCGTTGATTTTTGAATGTGATCAAAGCATGATATACACACCCAAAGTTGGTTTTTGGGTGTAATGGATTGAATTGGACATCTTTGGCACGAAAACAAAAGGTTTCATAACTAGCGCGTGAACTCGTGCATTTAATCCACGTGTCGGGTCGGTTTTCGCGTCAGTTTTTGACAGTGACTAAAACATGATATACATACCAAAACTTGGTTTTTGGGTGTAATGGAGGGATTGGAATGTTTCGTACAAAGCAAAAATTTCATAATCGGCTACCGAACCAGTGCATTTAATGCACGTGTGGGGCTGGTTTTCGAATAAAATATCATATACATACCCAAACGTGGCTTTTGGGTGAAATGGAGTAGATTAGACATGTTGGCACAAAAACACAAGTTTCACAGTAGGCGCCGAACCGTTGCATTTAGTGCACCTATGGTGTCAGTTTTCACGTCGGTTTTGTAAGGAGACAACCCAAACTTGGTTTTTAGGTGTAATGGAGTGAATTGGACATGTTTGACGCTAAAACACAAGTTTCATAATCGACGTTTGAATCGGTGCATTTAATGCACCTGTGGGCCGGTTTTCGACCAAAACTTGACATACATTCCCAAAGTTGGTTTTTGGGTGTAATGGAGTGAATTGGACATGTTTGACGAAAAACAGAAGTTTTATAATCTGCATTCGAATGGGTGCATTTAATGCACTTGTGGGCCAGTTTTCGACCAAAACATGATATACGTACTCAAACTTGGTTTTTTTGGATGAAATGGAGTGGATTGGACATGTTTGGCATATAACACGTTTCGTAATCGACGCCGAACCGTTGCATTTGTTGCACCTGTGGGGCTAATTTTTGCGCCGATTTTGGAAGGTGAGCAAAACATGATATACATACCCGAAGTTGGTTTTTGGGTGTAATAGAGTGGATTTGACATGTTTGGCACGAAAACATAAGTTTCATAATTGATGTCTGAACCGGTGCATTTAATGCACTTGTGTGGTCGGTCTTTACCCTAGTTTTTGAAGGTGACCAAAACATGATATACATACCCAAACTCGGTTTTTGGGTCTAATGGACTGGATTGGACATGTATGGTGCGAAAACACAAGTTTTATTCGGCTCTCGAATCTGTGCATTTAATACACCTGTGGGGCCGGTTTTCGCACCGCTCTTTTAAAGGTGACAAAAACATGTTGTACATACCAAAACTTGGTTTTTGGGTGAAATGAAGTGGAATGAACATGTTTGACGCAAAAACTCAAGTTTCATAATCGGCACCGAACCGGTGCATTTAATGCACCTATGTGGAAGGTTTTCGCGTCAGTTTTTGAAAGTGACCAAAACATGATATGCATACCTAAACCTGATTTTCGGGTGTAATGGAGTGTATTGGACATGTTTGGCACAAGAACACAAATTTTATAATCGACGTCGAACCGATGCATTTAATGCGCATGTGAAACCGGTTTTCGCGCCAATTTTTAAAGGTGACCAAAACATAATATACACACCTAAACATGGCTTTTGAGTGTATTGGAGCGGATTGGACATGTTTGGCACGAAAACATAAGTTTCATAATTAATGCACCTGTGCGGTCGGTTTCACGTCGGTTTTTGAATGTGACCAAAACATGATATGCATACCCAAACCTGATTTTTGGGTGTAATGGAGTGTATTGGACATGTTTGGCACAAGAACACAAATTTCATAATCGACGTCGAACCGATGCATTTAATGCACCTGTGGCGCCGATTTTCGCGCCAATTTTTAAAGGTGACCAAAACATGATATATACACCCAAACATGGCTTTTGAGTGTAATGGAGCGGATTGGACATGTTTGGCACGAAAACACAAGTTTCACAATCAGGCGCTGAACCGGTGCATTAAATGCAATTGTGGAGTCCATTTTTCGCCGATTTTTGAAGGGACCAAAGCATGATATACATACCCAAACTTGGTTTTTGGGTCTAATGGAGCGGATTGGACATGTAAGGTGCGAAAACACAAGTTTTATTCGGCGCTCGAATCTGTGCATTTAATACACCTGTGGGGCCGATTTTCGCACCGCTTTTTTAAAGGTGACCAAAACATGATATGCATACCCAAACCTGATTTTTGGATGTAATGGAGTGTATTGGACATGTTTGGCACAAGAACACAAATTTCATAGTTGACGTCGAACCGATGCATTTAATGCACCTGTGGAGCCGATTTTCGAGCAAATTTTTAAAGGTGACCAAAACATGATATGCACACCCAAACATGGCTTTTGATTGTATTGGAGCGGATTGGTCATGTTTGGCACGAAAACACAAGTTTCATAATCGGGCGCTGAACCGGGGCATTTAATGCAATTGTGGAGTCCATTTTTGCGTCGATTTTTGAAGGCGGCCAAAGCATGATACACATACCCAAACATGGTTTTTGTGTGTAATGGAGTGGATTGGACAATTTTGACGCGAAAACACAAGTTTCATAATCGACGCCCAACCGTTGGATTTAATGCATCTGTGGGGCCTGTTTTCATACTGATTTTTGAAGGTGACTAAAACATGATATACATACCCAAAGTTGGTTTTTTTGGTGTAATGGAGTGGATTGGAATGTTTGGCATGAAAACACAAGTTTTATAATTGGCACCTGAACTAGTGCCTTTAATACACCTATGGGTCGATTTTCGCATCGGTTTTCAAAGGTGACCAAAATATGATATACATATCTAAAGTTGATTTTTGGGTGTAATAGAGTGGATTGGACATATTTGGCGTGAAAACACAAGTTTCATAATCGGTGCCCGAGCTAGTGCAGTTAAGGCACCTGAGGGGTCGCTTTTCGTACATTTTTTGAAGGTGACCAAAACATGATATACATATGCAAAGTTGGTTTTTGGGTGTAATAGAGTGGATTGGAGATGTTTGGTACGAAAATACAACTTTGATAAATTGCGCCCGAACCAGTGCGTTAAATGCACCTGTGGGGTTGGTTTTCGTGCCGATTTTTGAAGGTGACTAAAATATGAGATACATAGCCAAACTTGATTCTTGGGTTTAACGAAGTGGATTGGACATATTTGGCGCAAAACACAAGTTTCATAATCTGTGCTCAAATCAGTGCATTTTAATGCACCTGTGGGCCTGGTTTTCGACCAAACATGATATACATCCCCAAGCTTGGTTTTTATGGGTAATGGAGTGGATTGGACATGTTTGACGAGAAAATATAAGTTTCATAAACGGCGCACGAACAAGTGCATTTAATGCACCTGTGGGGCTTTTTTGCGTTGATTTTTGAAGGTGACCAAAGCATGATATACACACCCAAAGTTGGTTTTTGGGTGTAATGGATTGAATTGGACATGTTTGACACGAAAACACAGGTTTCATAACTGGCGCCTGAACCGGTGCATTTAATCCACGTGTGGGGTCAGTGTTCGCGCAGGTTTTGGACGGTGACTAAAACATGATATACATACCAAAAATTGGTTTTTGGGTGTAACGGAGGGATTGGAATGTTTTGCGCAAAGCACAAATTTCATAATCGGCTCTCGAACCGGTGCATTTAATAAACCTGTGTGGCTGGTTTTCGAATAAAACGTCATATACATACCAAAAATTGGTTTTTGTGTGTAATGGAGTGGATTGGCATGTTTGGCGCGAAAACAAAAGTTTCATAATCAGTTTCGAACCTGTGCATTTAATGCACCTATGGGGCAGGTTTTAATGCAGATTTTTGAGGCTGACCAAAACATGATATACGTACCCAAACTTGGTTTTTGGGTTTCATGTAGTGGATTGGACATGTTTGACGAAAAAACACAGGTTTCACAATCGACGTCGAACCATTGCATTTATTGCACCCGTGGGGCCCGTTTTTGAGCCGATTTTTGAATGTGAGTAAAGCATGATATACATACCCACACTTTGTTTTTGGGTGTAAGAAGTGGATTGGACAAGTTTGGCACGAAATCACAAGTTTCATAATCGCCGCCAAACCAATGCAATTAATGCACCTATGGGGTCGGTTTTCGTGTCGGTTTTTGAAGGTGACCAAAACGTGATATACATACCTAAATTTGATTTTTGGGTGTAACGGAATGGACTGGACAAGTTTCATAATCAGCGTCCGAACCGGTGCATTTAATGCACCTGTGGGCCTATTTTCTCGTCGATTTTTTAAGGTGACAAAAACATGATAAACAAGATATACATACCCAAAGTTGGTTTTTAGGTGTAATGGGGTGGATTTGACATGTTTGGCACAAAAACACAAGTTTCATAATGTGCACTCAAATCAGAGCATTTAATGCACCTGTGGGGCTGATTTTTGACCAAAATATGATATTCATACCCAAACTTAGTTTTTGGATGAAATGGAGTGGATTGGACATGTTGGGCGCAAAACACAAGTTTTATAATCGGTGCCAAACCATTGCATTTAATGGACCTCTGGGGCCCGTTTTCGCGTCAATTTTTGAAGGTGACCAAAACATGATATACATACCCAAAGTTGGTTTTTGGGTGTAATGTAGTGGATTGGATATGTTTGGCACGAAAACAAAGGTTTCAAAACTGGCCCCCGAACCGGTGCATTTAATGCACTTGTGGGTCGGTTTTCACGCCGGTTTTTGAAGTTGACCAAAACTTGATATACAAACCAAAACTTGGTTTTTAGGTGTAATGGAGAGGATTGACATGTTTCGCGCGAAAACACAAGTTTCATAATTGGCGCCCGAACCCGTGCATTTAATAAACCTGTGGGGCTGGTTTTCGAATAAAACATGATATGGATATGTTTAGTGCGAAAACACAAGTTTCATAATCGACGCCGAACCGATGCATTTAATGCACCTGAGGGGCCGGTTTTAGCTCTGATTTTTGAAGGTGACTAAAACATGATATACATACTCAAACATGGTCTTCGGGTGTAATGGAGTGGATTGGACATGCTTGACGCAAAAACTCCAGTTTCATAATAGGTGCGTGAACCGTTGCATTTAACGCACCGATGGGGCCGGCTTTTGCACTGATTTTTTAAGGTCACATAGACATGATATACATACCCAAAGTTGGTTTTTGAGTGTAATGGAGTGGATTGGACAGGTTTGACGGAAAAACATAGGTTTCATAATCTGCGCTCTAATCGTTCCATTTAGTGCACTTGTGAGACCGGTTTTTACGCCGATTTTGAAGGTGACCAAAATATGATATACATACCCAAACTTGATTTTTGGGTTTAATAGAGTGGATTGGACAAATTTGGCGCACAACATATGTTTCATAATCTGCGCTCGAATCATTGCATTTAATGACCCTATGGGGCCAGTTTTCGACCAAAACCTGATATACACACCCAAACTTAGGTTTTGGGTGAAAAGGAGTGGATTGGACATGTTTGGCGCAAAACACAAGTTTCATAATCGACGCCGTACCATTGCATTTAATGCACCTGTGGGCCCGTTTTCTCGCCCTTTGTTGAAGATGACCAAAATATGATATAAATGGTCAAAGTTGGTTTTTGGGTGTAATGCAGTGGATTGGACATGTTTGGCACCAAATCATAAGTTTCATAATTGGCGCTCGAACTAATGCATTTAGTGCACCTGTAGGGTCGATTTTTGGGCCAGTTTTTGGTGGTGACCAAAACATGATATATATACCCAAATTTGGATTTTGAGTGTAATAGAGTGGATTGGACATGTTTTGCATGAAAACACAAGTTTCATAATCGGCGCCTAAACCAGGGCATTTAATGCGCCTGTCGGGGCCGTTTTCCCCCTTTTTTTGAAGGTGACCAAAACATGATATACATAGTCAAACTTGATTTTTGGGTGTATTGGAGTGGATTAGACATATTTTACGCAAAAACACAAGTTTCAGAATCTACGCTCGAACCGTTGCATTTAGTGCACCTATGGGGCCCATTTTCGTGCTAATTATTGAAGGTGATCAAAACATGATATACAAACCCAATGTTGGTTTTTGGGTGTAATGGAGTGGATTGAACGTGTTTGGCCAGAAAAGACGTATTTCATAATTATCGCAAGAACCAGTGCATTTAATGCACCTATGGTGTCGGTTTTCACGTCGGTTTTGTAAGGTGACAACCCAAACTTGGTTTTCAGGTGTAATGGAGTGGATTGGACATGTTAGGCATAAAAACACAAGTTTCATAATTGGCATCCGAACCAGTGCATTTAATGCACCTGTGGGGCCAGTTTTCGCACCAATTTTTTAAGGTGACCAAAACACGATATACATACCCAAAGTTGGTTCTTGGGTGTAATAGAGTGGATTGGACATGTTTGACGTAAAAACACAAGTTTCATAATCGGCGTTCGAATCGGTGCATTCAATGCACCTGTGGGCCGGTTTTCGACCAAAACATGATATACACTCTCAAAGTTGGTTTTTGGGTGTAATGGATTCGACATGTTTGACGCAAAAACAGAAGTTTTATATTCTACGTTCGAATCGGTGCGTTTAATGCACCTGCGAGCCGGTTTTCGACCAAAACATGATATACGTACCAAAACTTGGTTTTTGGATGAAATGGAGTGGATTGGACATGTTTGGCGCAAAACACGTTTCGTAATTGACGCCGAACCGTTGCATTTAATGGACCTGTGGGGCTTATTTTCACGTCGATTTTGGAAGGTGACCAAAACATGATATACACACCCAAAGTTGGTTTTTGGGTGTAATAGAGTGGATTGGATATGTTTGGCACAAAAACATAAGTTTCATAATTGATGCCTGAACCGGTGCATTTAGTGCACCTGTGTGGTCGGTTTTTGCCCCAATTTTTGAAGGTGACCAAAACATAATATACATACCAAAACTTGGTTTTTGGGTCTAATGGAGTGGATTGGACATGTATGGTGAGAAAACACAAGTTTTATTCGACGCATGAATCTGTGCATTTAATGGACCTGTGGGCCGGTTTTCGCACCAATTCGTTAAGGTGACCAAAACACGATATACATACCCAAAGTTGGCTTTTGGGTGTAATGGAGTGGATTTTGACGCAAAAACAAAAGTTTTATAATCGGCGTTCGAATCAGTGCATTCAATGCACCTGTGGGACGGTTTTCGACCAAAACATGATATACATTCCCAAACTTGATTTTTGCGTGAAATGGAGTGGATTAGACATGTTTGTTGCAAAAACACGATTTATAATCGACGTCGAACTGTTGCATTTAGTGCACCTGTGGGGCCCGTTTTTGAGCCGTTTTTGAAAGTGACCAAAACATGGTAGACATACCCAAAGTTGGTTTTTGGGTGTAATAGAGAGGATTGGACATGTTTGGCATGAAAATACAAGTTTCATAATTGGCACCCCAACTAGTGCTTTTAATGCTCTTGTGGGGTCGATTTTTCCACCAGTTTTTGAAGGTGACCAAAACATCATATACATACCCAAACTTATTTTTTTGGTGTAAGGCACCTGTGGGGTCGGTTTTCGCGCCGGTTTTGAAAGGTGACCAAAATTTGATATACATAGCCAAACTTGGTTTTCAGGTATAATAGAGTGGATTGGACGTGTTTGGCGCAAAACACAAATTTCATAATCGGCCCCCGAACCGGTGCATTTAATGCACCTGTGACGCTGGTTTTCGCACCGATTTTTAAAGGAGCCCAAAACATGATATACATACCCAAACTTGGGTTTTGGGTGAAATAGAGTGGATTGGACTAGTTTGGTGGCTAAGACACAAGTTTCATAATCTGCGCCGAACCGTTGCTTTTAATGCACCTGTGGAGCCCCTTTTTTCGTCGATTTTTGAAGGTGACCAAAACGTGATATATATACCCAAACTTGACTTTTGGGTGTAAAAGAGTGGATTGGACACGTTTGTTGAGAAAACATAAGTTTCATAATTGACGCTGAACCGAATCATTTAATTCACCTATGGTCTCGGTTTTTGTGCCTGTGTTTGAAGGGACGAAAACATGATGTACATACCCAAATTTGGTTTTTGAGTGTAATGAAATGGATTGGACATATTTGGCGAAAAAACATAAGTTTCATAATCTGCGCCCGAATCGGTGCATTTAATGCACCTCTGGGTCTGGTTTTTGAAAAAACATGATATACATACCCAAACTTAGTTTTTGATGAAATGGAGTGGATTGGACGTGTTAGGCGCAAAAACACTAGTATAATCGCCGTCCAACCGTTGCATTTAATACATCTGTGGGGTCCGTTTTTGCGTCGCTTTTGAAGGTGACCAAAACATGATATACATACCCAAAGCCGGTTTTGAGGTGTAATCGAATGGATTGGACATGTTTGGCACGAAAACACCAGTTTCATAATTGGCACCCGAACCATTGCATTTGACACACCTGTGAGGTCGATTTTCGTACCGGTTTTTGAAGGTGAGCAAAACATGATATACATACCCAAACTTGGTTTTTGGATGTAATAGAGTGGATTGGACATGTTTAGGGCAAAAACACCAGTTTCATAATTGGCGCCCGAACCGGCGCATTTAATGCACCTGCGGGGCCGGTTTTCGCAACGATTTTTTACGGTGACCAAAACAAGATTTACATACCCAAAGTTAGTTTTTGGATGTAATGGAGTGGATTCGACATCTTTGACGCAAAAACATAAGTTTCATATTCTGTGTTCGAATCGGTGCATTTAATGCACCTGTGGGCCAATTTTCGGCCAAAATATGACATACATACGCAAACTTGGGTTTTGGGTGAAATGGAGTGGATTGGATATGTTTGGCACAAAACACATTTCATAATCGACGTCGAACCATTGCATTTAATGGACCTGTGGGGCTTGTTTTCGCGTCAATTTTTGAAGGTGACCAAAACATGATATACATACCTAAAGTTGGTTTTTGGGTCTAATAGAGTGGATTGGACAAGTTTGGCACGAAAACATAAGTTTCATAATTAGCGCCTGAACCAGTGCATTTAATGCACTTGTGGGGTCAGCATTTTTGCCTGTTTTTTAAGGTGACCAAAATATGATATACATACCCAAACTCGGTTTTTGCATGTAATGAAGCGGATTGGACATGTTTGGCGCAAAATCACAAGTTTCATAATTGGCATCCGAACCAGTGCATTCAGAGCACTTGCAGGGCCCGTTTTCACGCTGATTTTTGATGGCAACCAAAACATGATATATATATCCAAACTTGGTTTTTGTGTTTAATGCAGCGGATTGGACATGTTTGGCGCGAAAACACATGTTTCATAATCGACGCCCGAACTGGTGCATTCATGCACCTTGGGGTCTGTTTTCATGCCGGTTTTTGAAGGTGGCGAAAACATGATATACATACCCAAACTTGGTTTAGGTGTAATGAAGTGGATTGAACATGTTTGGCGCAAAACATAAGTTTCATAATCTGCGTCCGAACTGATGCATTTAATGCACCTCTGGGGTTAGTTTTCGCGCCGATTTTTGAGGGTGATCAAAATCTGATATAAATACCCAAACTTGCTTTTTGGGTGTAATTGAGTGAATTGGACATGTTTGGTGCGAAAACACAAGTTTCATAATCGGTGTTTGAATCGGTGCATTCAATGCACCTGTGGGCCGGTTTTCGACCAAAACATGATATACATACCGAAACTTGTTTTTTGGGTGTAATTGAGAGAATTGGACATGTTTGGCGCAAAACACGTCTCGTAATCGATGCGCAGACCGATGCATTTAATGCACCTATGGGGTCAGTTTGCGCTTCGATTTGAGTGTGACCAAAACATTATATACATACCCAATCTAGGTTTTTGAGTGTAATAGAGTGGATTGAACATGTTTGGCAAAAACAATATAAGTTTCATAATCAACGATGAACCGTTGCTTTTGATGCACCTGCGTGGCCCATTTTCATGCCTTTTTTTAGGCTGACCAAAACTTGATATACATACCCAAACTTTGTTTTTGACTTTAATGGAGTCGATTAGAGATGTTACGCGCGAGAACAAGTTTTATAATCGGCGCTCGAACCGATGCATTTAACGCACCTGTGGGGCCGATTTTCGACCAAAACATGATATACATACCCAAACATGGTTTTTGGGTGAAATGGAGTGGATTGGACATGTTTAGCGCAAAAATATAGGTTTCAAAATCGGCGCTGAACCGTTGCATTTAATGTACCTGTGGGGCCTGTTTTTTCTTCGAATTTTGAAGGTGACCAAGACACGATAGACATACCCGATGTTGGTTTTGGGGTGTAATGGAGTGGTTTGGACATATTTGGTGTGAAAACACAACTTTCATAATCCACGCCCAAACCGGTGCATTCAAGCACCTTGGGGTCTATTTTTGCGCCGGTTTTTAAACGTGACAAAAACATGATATACATACCTAAACTTGGTTTTCAGGTTTAATAGAGTGGATTGGACATGTTTGGCGTAAAAACAGAAGTTTCATAATCTGCGCCCGAACAGGTGCACTATTAAATGGACCTGTAGGGCCAGTTTTCGCGCCGATTTTTGAGGGTGACCAGAACGTAATATACATACCCAAACTTGCTTTTTGGGTGTAATTGAGTGGATTGAACATGTTTGGCGCAAAAACACGTCTCGTAATCGATGCGTAGACCGATGCATTTATGCACCTGTGGGGCCGGTTTGCGCTTTGATTTTTGAGTGTGACCAAGACATGATATACATACTCGATCTTGGTTTTTGTGTGTAATGGAGTGGATTGGACATGTTTGGGGAAAAAATACAAGTTTCATAATCGGTGTCGAACCGTTGCATTTAATATGCGTGTGGGGTTCTTTTTCGCGTTGATTTTTTAAGGTGACCAAAACATGATATACATACCCAAACTCGGTTTTTTAGTGTAATGGAGTGGATTGGATCTGTTTGGCCCAAAAACAAAACTTTCATAATCTGCGCTGAACCGATGCATTTATTGCACCTTGGGGTCTATTTACGCGCCTTTTTTTGAAGGTGACAAAAACAAGGTATAAATACCCAAACTTAGTTTTTGGGTTAAGCAGCTTGCACATGTTTGACGCAAACACACAAGATTCATAATCGACACCGAACCGCTGCATTTAATGCACCTGTGAGGTTGTTTTCGTGCCGATTTTTTAAGGTGACCCAAACATGATATACATACCCAAACTTGATTTTTGGGCATAATAGAGTGGATTGGACATGTTTGGCGAAAAAACTCAAGTTTACTCGTCGGCGACAAACCGTTGCATTTGATGCACCTGCGGGGCCCATTTTCACGTTGGTTTTTGAAGCTGACCAAAACATGATATACATAACCAAACTTTGTTTTTGGTTCTAATGCAGTTGATTAGACATGTTTTGCGCGAAAATAAGTTTTATAATCGACACCCGAACCGGTGCATTAAATACACCTATGGGGCTGATTTTCACGCCGATTTTTGAGGCTAACCAAAATATGATATACACACCCAAACTTGGTTTTTGGCTTTAACGGAGTGGATTGGATATGTTTAGCAAAAAAACATAAGTTACATAATCAACGCGTGAATCGATACATTTAATGCACCTGTAAGGCCGATTTTCGACCAAACATGGTTTTTAGGTGAAATGGACTGGATTGGACATGTTTGGCGCAAATATACAGGTTTCAAAATCGGCGTCGAACCGTTGCATTTAATGTACCTGTGGGGCCCGTTTTTTCTCCGAATTTTGAAGGTGACCAAGACACGATAGACAGACCCGAAGTTGGTTTTGGGGTGTAATGGGGTGGATTGGACATGTTGGGCGAGGAAACAAAAGTTTCATAATCAACGCCCGAACAGGTGCATTCATGCACCTTGAGGTCTGTTTTCGCACTGGTTTTTGAAGGTGGTGAAAACATGATATACATACCCAAACTTGATTTTTAGGTGTAATGGAGTGGATTGGACATGTTCGGTGGAAAAGTACAAGTTTCATAATCTGCGCCCGAACCGGTGCATTTAATGCACCTGTGGGGCCAGTATTCGCGCCGATTTTTGAGGGTGACCAGAACATGATATACATACCCAAACTTGCTTTTTGGATGTAATTGAGTGGATTGTGCATGCTTGGCGCAAAAACAAGTCTTGTAATCGGTGCGCAGACCGATGCATTTAGGCACCTATGGAGCCAGTGTGCGCTCCGATTTTTGAGTGTGACCAAAACATGATATACATACCCGATCTAGGTTTTTGGGTGTAATGCAGTGGATTGGACATGTTTGATGAAAGAACACAAGTTTCATAATCGGTGTCGAACCGTTGCATTTAATATACCTGTGGGGCTCTTTTTCTTGTCGATTTTTGAAGGTGATCAAAACATGATATACATACGCAAACTCGGTTTTTGGGTGTAATGGAGTGGATTGGACCTGTTTGGCCCAAAAACAAAACTTTCATAATCTGTGCCGAACCGATGCATTTATTGCACCTTGGGGTCCATTTTCGCGCCTTTTTTGAAGGTGATAAAAACAAGATATAAATACCCAAATTTAGTTATTGGGTGTAGTGGAGCAGCGTGCACATGTTTGACACAAACACACAAGATTTATAATCTGCGCTGAACCGCTGCATTTAATGCACCTGTGAGGTTGTTTCTGTGCCCATTTTTTAAGGTGATACAAACATGATATACATACTCAAACTTGATTTTTGGGCATAATGGAGTGGATTGGTTATGTTTGGCGCAAAAACTCAAGTTTGATAATCGGCGCCGAACTGTTGCATTTATTGCAGCTGTGGGGCCAGTTTTCACGTCGATTTTTGAGGGTGACCAGAACATGATATACATACCCAAACTTGCTTTTTATGTGTAATTGAGTGGATTAGACATGTTTGGCGCAAAAACGCGTCTTGTAATCGATGTGTAGACCGATTCATTTATGCACCTATGGGGTCGGTTTGCGCTCTGATTTTTGAGTGTGACCAAAACATGATATACATACTTGATCTTGGTTTTTGGGTGTAATGGAGTGGATTGGACATGTTGGCGGGTAAAACACAAGTTTGATAATCGGTGCTGGACCGTTGCATTTAATGCACATGTGGGGCCCGTTTCGCGCCGATTTTTTAAGATGACCAAAACGTGATATACATACCCAAACATGGCTTTTAGGTATAATGGAGTGGATTGGACATGTTTGGTGAGAAACATAAGTTTCATAATCGACGCTAAACCGGATTATTTAATGCACCTATGGGCTCGATTTTCGTGCCAGTTTTTGAAGGTGACCAAAACATAATATGCGTACCCAAATTTGGTTTTTGAGTGTAATGGAATGGATAGGACATATTTGTCTCAAATACAAGTTTCATAATCTGCGCTTTAATCGGTGCATTTAATGTACCTATGGGTCCGGTTTTTTAACAAAACATGATACACATACCCAAACTTATTTTTTGATGAAATGAAGTGGATTGGACATGTTTGGCGCAAAACACATTTCATAATCGGCGCCGAACAGTTGCATTTAATGCACCTGTGGGGGCTGTTTTCGCGTCGAATTTTGAAGGGGACCAGAACATGATATACATACCCAAAGTTGGTTTTCGGGTGTAATCGAATGGATTGGACATATTCGGGACAAAAACACAAGTTTCGTAATTGGCACCCGAACCAATGCATTTAACGCACTTGTGGGGTCGGTTTTTGAAGGTGACAAAAACTTGATATACATACCCAAACTTGGTTTTTGGGTTTAATGGAGTGGATTGGACAAGTTTGGCGAAAAGACACAAGTTTCACAATCGACGTCGAACCGTTGCATTTATTGCACCCGTGGGGCCCGTATTCGCGCCGATTTTTAATGGTGACTAAAGCATGATATACATACCAAAACTTTGTTTTTTTGGGTGTAACGAAGTAGATTGGACAAGTTTGGCACGAAAACACAAGTTTCATAATCGGTGCCGAATCAATGTAACTAATGCACCTATGGGGTCGGTTTTCGCACCGGTTTTTAAAGGTGACCAAAACATGATATACATGCCCGAAGTTGGTTTTTGGGTGTAATAGAGTGGATTGGACATATTTGGCACAAAAACACATGTTTCATAGTTGGCGGAAGAACCGGTGCATTTAATGCACCTGTAGGGTCAGTTTTTGTGTCGATTTTGAAAGGTGACCAAAACGTGATATATATACCCAAACTCAGTTTATGGGTGTAATGGAGTGGATTGGACCTGTTTGGCCCAAAAACAAAACTTTCATAATCTGCGCCGAACCAATGCATTTATTGTACCTTGGGGTCCATTTTCGCGCCTTTTTTGAAGATGACAAAAACATGATGTAAATACCCAAACTTAGTTTTTGGGTTAAGCGGCTTGCACATGTTTGACGCAAACACACAAGATTCATAATCGGCGCCGAACTGCTGCATTTAATGCACCTGTGAGGTTGTTTCCGTGCCGAATTTTTATGGTGACCCAATCATAATATACATACTCAAACTTGATTTTTAGGCATAATGGAGTGGATTGGACATGTTTGACGCAAAAACTCAACTTTCATAATCAGCGTCGAAGTGTTGCATTTCTTGCATCTGTGCGGCCTGTTTTCGCTCCGAATTTTGAAGGTGACCAAGACATGATAGACACACCCAAACTTTGTGTACGGGTATAATGGAGCGGATTGCACATGTTTGGCGCAAAAATACAAGTTTCATAATTGGTGCCGAACCGCTGCATTTAACGCGTCTGTGAGGCCTGTTTTCGTGCCGATTTTTAATGGTGACCCAAACATGATATATGTACCCAAACTTGATTTTTGGGTGTAATGGAGTGGATTGGACATGTTTGGTTTAAAAAACACAAGTTTCTTAATCTGCACCCGAATGAATGCATTTAATGCACCTGTGGGGCTAGTTTTCGCTCTAATTTTTGAGTGTGACCAAAACATCATATACATACCCAAACTTGGTTTTTAGGTATAATGGAGTGGATTGGACATGTTTCGCAAAAAACACAAGTTTTATAATCGGTGTCGAACCGTTGCATTTAATGCACCTGTGGGGCCCGTTTTCGCTCTGATATTTGAAGGAATCAAAGACATGATATACATACCCAAAGATGGTTTTTGGATGTAATAGATTGGATTATACATGTTTAGCACAAAAACAAAAGTTTCATAATCAGCGCCCGAATCAGTGCATTTAATTCACCTTGAGATCTGTTTTCGCGACGGTTTTTGAGGGTTGCAAAAACATGATATACATTCTCAAACTTGGTTTTCGGGTGTAATGGAGTGGATTGGACATGTTTGGTGGAAAAACACAAGTTTCATAATCTGCACGCGAACCGGCGCATTTAATGCACCTGTGGGGCCAGTTTTCGCGCAGATTTTTGAGGTGACCAAAACATGATATACATACCCAAACTTACTTTTGGAGAGTAATTGAGTGGATTGGACATGTTTGGCGCAAAAACACAAGCCTCATAATGGACGCCCGAACCGATGCATTTATTAGGTGTAACGGAGTGGATTGGACATGTTGGACGCGAAAACATTGGTTTCATAATTGGCTCTCGAACCGGTGCATTTAATGACTTGTGGGGCCGGTTTTCGCATTGGTTTTTGAATGTGACAAAACATGATATACATACCCAAACTTGATTTTTGGGTGTAATAGAGTGGATTGAACATTTTTAGCGCGAAAACACAAGTTTCATAATCAGCGCCCGAACTAGTGCATTTAATGCACCTGTAGGGCCAGTTGTCGCGCTGATTTTTGAGGGCGACCAAAACATATATACATACACAAACTTAAATGCACTGCTTCGTGCGCCAGAAGTGCGCCTTGTTTTTTCGCACCGAACGTGTCCAAACCACCGTGGTGGACTCCGAACTCAAGTTTGTGTATGTATCTTATATTTTGGTCACTGTCAAAAACGACACGAAAATGGGCCCCGTAGGTGCATTAAATGCACTTGTTCGCGCTGAAAGTGCGTCTTATTTTTTCGCACCAAACTTGTCCAAACCTCCTCACCGGACTCTAAACTCAAGTTTGCACACGAAAACACTCTCCGTAGGTGCATTAAACGCACTGGTTCCATGCAATGAAGTGCGTCTTGTTTTTCACACCGAACGTCCAATCTACCCCGGTGGACTCGAAACTCAAATTTGCGCATGTATGTTACGTTTTGGTCACTATAAATAAACAGTGACAAAACGGGGCCTGTAGGTGTAATAAATGCACTAGTTCATGCGCCACAAGTGCGTCTTGTTTTTTCGTACCAGACATGTCCAAAGCACCACGGTGGACACCAAAATCAAGTTTGTGCATGCATCTTATATTTTAGTCGCTGTCAAAAAATAGAGCGAAAACGGGACCGTAGATGCATTAAATGCACTGGCTCATGCGTTGAAAGTGCCTCTTATTTTATCGCATCGAACATGTCCAAAACACGTTGGTGGACTCCAAACTCAAGTTTGCGTATGTATCTTATGTTTTGGTTACCGTCAAAAAGGCACGAAAACAGCCCGTAGGTGCATCAAATGCACTTGTTCGTGCGCCGAAAGTGCGTCTTATTTTTTCCCAACGAACATGTCCAAACAACCCTGTGGACTCCAGACTCAAGTTTGCGCATGTATCTTACTTTTTGTCGCCATAAAAAAACAGTGACAAAACGAGCTCCGTAGGTGCATTAAATGCACTAGTTCATGCGCCAAAAGTGCGTCTTGTTTTTTTGTACCGGACATGTCCAAACCACCCCGGTGTGGGAACCAAATCAAATTTGCGTATGTATCTTATGTTTTGGTCACCGTAAAATTACAGAGCGAAAGCTGGTCCTGTATGTGCATTAAATGCACAGCTTTGTGCGTCAAAAGTGCATCTTGTTTTTCCGCACCGAACATGTACAAACCACCTTGGTGGACTCCGAACTAGCCACCTAGGTGCATTAAATGCACTTGTTCGTGCGTCGAAAGTGTGTCTTGTTTTTTCGCACCGAACTTGTTCAAACCACCCCAGCAGACTCCAAACTCAAGCTTGCACATGTATCTTATGTTTTGATCACTGTCAAAAAAAGGAACGAAAACAGCCCCGTAGGTGCATTAAATGCATTGGTTTCATGCATTGAAGTGCATCTTGTTTTTCACGCCGAACATATCCAATCTACCCGGGTGGACTCGAAACTCAAATTTGTGTATGGATCTTACGTTTTGGTCACCATAAAAAAACAGTAACAAAACGGGGCCCGTAGGTACATTAAATGCACTAGTTCGTGCGCCAAAAGTGCGTCTTGTTTTTTCGTACCGGACATGTCCAAACCACCACGGTGGACACCAAAATCAAGTTTGCGCACGTATCTTATGTTTTGATCACTGTCAAAAACACAGAGCGAAAACGAGCCCCGCGGGTGCGTTAAATGCACTAGTTTGTGCGCTAAAAGTGCCTCTTGCTTTTTCGCCCCGAACATATCCAAACCACCTTGGTTGACTCCAAACTCAAGTTTGCGTATGTATCTTATGTTTTGGTTACCATTAAAAATGGCATGAAAACGGGCCTGAAGGTGCATTAAATGCACTTGTTCGTGCGGCGAAAGTGCGTCTTATTTTTTCCAAACAAACATGTCCAATCAACCCCGGTGGACTCCAGACTCAAGTTTGCGCATGTATTTTTTGTTTTTGTCACCATAAAAAAATGGCGCCAAAATGTGCCCCGTAGGTGCATTAATTGCACTGGTTCGTGCGCCGAAAGTGCGTCTTGTTTTTTTCACCGAACATGTCCAAACCACCTCGGTGGACTCCGAACTCAAGTTTGCGCATATATCTTATGTTTTGGTTACTATCCTAAAATGGAGCGAAAACGAGCCCCATCGGAGCACTAAATGCACTGGTTCGTGCGCCAAAAGTGCACCTTGTTTTTTTACACCGAACCTATCCAAACCACCTCGGTGGACACCAAACTCAAGTTTACGTATTCGTCACCGTCAAAAAATGACGCGAAAATGGGCCCTGCAGGAGCATTAAATGCACTGATTCATGCGCCGAATGTGCATCTTGTTTTTTCACACCAGACATGTCCAAACCGCCCTCGTGGACCCCAAACTCAAGTCTGCATATATATCTGACCACAAATCAACACGATTCGAACCCCGCAATCGCCGCACCACTTCTCTGGTTATCAACCATGCGCAAACGATTGACCTCACCAAGAAAGCTAATCCCAGCCTGCAAATTGAAGAACACAAGCAAGAACAAAGAAGAACGCAACTCAATTGCAAAATCAAAATTAAATCTCAAAGTTAGAAAACCAACAAACCGTCAAACAAAGAAAGTGTTTCATAACAGAGGCAAACTAATCAAAATCTATCTCTAATGGTGGTGGGTACTATTTATATAGAGTTAGGGTGACCTTAGGAGCAAACCCTAATACTAATGAGCCTAGAAAAGATACACGGCCCAAAGGCAAAAAGATATTGTAGCAGCACCCAAGACAGTTTTTGGATGTCATATTGTTTTAACGATTTCCACTGATTCTGGTCGAATTTGGAGATGAGATTGATGCCGTTGGAAAGGTTATCTTGTTAGCTTTCCAACCATATTTAGAACATCCAAAATGCTTTAGCTTTCCAAAGCTCGTATGAGACCAGAACATCCATTTTAGTGCAGGCTACTCTAGGAGTCTGAGTCAGACTCAACCTGAGCTATTTGGGTCTCCTCCGAGGTCGAACGTGTGGTTCTGATCTTTAGCATCTCCATGTCCTTTTTCATACTTTCGTTGACTCTCTCCAATGTTTCTAATCATGATAAAGTTATTAGGTAGCAACATATTCTCAAAGAAAGGAAGACATGTGTTTAGGAATGAGCTCACCTCTAAATTCAAATATTGTGCATGAGTTATAGTAGGAGGAGGTGCGTTGTGAGTACCCATCGAAAGGATGTCCTCATCATCCTCCCCCTCTTAAATCGGAGTTGTCCTCGACTCAAGCTCATCTTCTATTGCGATGTGGCCCCGTTGTGTTGAGGGCGTATGCCAATTCATGTTTGTTCTCGGGATCAAAGTCAATGTAGTGCTCAATCCCTTGAATGGGTGGCAGTCCTAAAGGTGCCTCGAGTGAAAAATTATGATGATACTTCTACAAAAGGTTAGCAATAGGAGCATCCAAAAAAGAAGAAAAATCCTCAAGTGAAAACAATGCATCGTTCTGGCACCGAGCCTGTCCAAACCACCCCAGCGGACTCCAAACTCAAGTTTGCGCATGTATCTTATGGTTTGGTCACCATCAAAAACAGTGCGAAAACGAGCCCCGTAGCTACATTAAATGTGCTGGTTCATGCGCCGAAAATGCGTCTTGCTTTTTGCACCAAACCTGTCCAAACCACCGTGGTCGACACCAAACTCACGTTTGCGCATGTATTTGATATTTTGGTCACCTAAAAAAATAGAGCGAAAAGGGGCCCATATATGCATTAAATGCACTGGTTCGTGCGTTGAAAGTGCGTCTTGTTTTTTTCACACCGAACATGTGCAAACCACCCTGGTGGACTCAGAACTCAAGTTGATGCATGTATCTTATGTTTTCGTAACCATCAAAAAAGACACAAAAACAGGCTCCGTAGGTCACTCACCAGCAACGGGGACTTCTTCTTCTCCTTGCTCTTGCTCTTTTTCTTGACAAAGAACGTCTTGAACTTTCACTTAGGCTTGTGTTCTTCATCTTCACTCTCACTAGATGCTTTCTTCTTGCACTTTTTCTTGGGCTTGGGACACTTCTTAGCAAAATGGCCTTTCTTACCACAATTGAAGCATCCGAAGTTTTGTTCGAGGATGAAGGTCTTCCCTTGCGAAATAGCTTCTTCATCCAGAGCGCAAGGTCCTTATTGTCACTCTCATTATCCTCATCCTCCTCCACCTTGTTCTTCTTCTTCTTCTTCTTCTTTTTGTTCTTGCCATTGAGAGATTCTTCAACTTAAAGGGTATGATTCTTGGGCAATTAAGTGTCGGTGGAGGTGCTCAACATATACCCCTTCAGGCCATGCGCTTGCCAAGCATGACGTCCACGGTGAGAGTAGCCAAGTTAGCTCGAAAGAGACACGTGACGATGGCATCGTAACTTGGCGGCAACAACCTTAAGAGCTTACTCATGATCTCAACATCTTCAATTTTGCTCTTGAGGCCCAAGACATTAATCTCCTCTACCACTACATGCAAATGAGAGTAAACATCGTTAGCTTTTTTATGTGGCAACATAGTGATAGAGACATATTTATTCATAAGAACATAGTAATGCTCTTCCTTAGTCTCAGCAGAGCCCTCATGTATGTTTTGCAATTAAGACCATATTTTGTTAGCGGTGCAAGAAGCATTAATTATAGAAAACACATTCTTAGAAGTGCACCCAAAGATAGCATTCTTGCCCTTAGCATTAAACTTGATAAAGTTAGGATAAAGGCTCTTATTCTTATTTGTAGCATTTTAAGTCACTTGAAACGCTTTCCAATCCGTCGACTCTATATAAGACTTGCATGCGATCCTTCCAATAAGAGAAATCATCCCAATCAACATGGGTGGGCTCTGATGTGTACGTGGTAACTCTCAATTTGGTGGAGATGCGACACACAATCGATCCGACCTCAAATCAACACGATTCGAACTCCGCAATTGCAGCACCACTTCTCCTCTGGTTATCAACCGTGCACAAATGGTTGACCTCGCCAAGAAGGCTAATCACAGCCTACGAATCAAAGAACACAAGCAAGAACAAGGCAGAACGCAACTCAATTGCGAGATCTGAATTAAATCACAAAGTTGGAAAACCAACAAACCGTCAAACGATAAAACTGTTTGAAAACAAATAACAAATAATCAAAACTTATCTCTAATGACGGCGGCTACTGATTATATAGAGTTTAGGATGACCTTTGGGGCAAAGTCTTATACTAATGGGCCGAGAAACGATACACGACTGTAACAACCTAAAAATTCAACAATTCCAAAATAGTAAAATTTCAAAATTTTAAATGCATTTCATAATTTAGATTAGAATGAAATTTTATTTCAAATAAATTGCTAAGGTTGCATCCATATCATTTCATGTCAATGAAAATCAATTAAATAAATATTGCGTGAATAATTAATTAATCAAGAATTTTTGGAAATAAAGAAAAGAATTAAAAGAAATAGAAAGAAAGAAGTAAAGAATAAAAAGGAAATTCCCAACTCTACTGCGCCTCTCTCCCTCTCCCACTTCCTCTCTCCTCCCTCCCCGCCAGCCCCCTCTCCCTCTTCCCTCGCGCGGCCCATTCTCAGCCGGCCCAGCGTGCCCCTCCTCTCCTTCCTCTCTCTGGCGCACGGGACCGCCCCGTCATCCCCCTCCTCCAACGCACTGCACGCCTCCGCAACCGCCGCGCTGCCTCCTCCGTGCGCGCCGCCAAC
>BCLG01002562.1:36450-63510 GCA_001602295.1 Zoysia matrella | reverse complement strand
CTGGGGCCGGCCCATCGCGGCGCCGAGCACTGCGAGTGCGCCGCTCCTCGCGACCGCCTTCTTCTTGGGGCAGTGCCGACGCGGCGAGAGGAGGCGGCCGCGGTGCGCGTCGAGGCCGCCGCAGCAGCTCCGCGACGGCCTGAGCCGCTTCCGCTGCGGCTTGGCCAGGTCCTGGAGCGGCCCGACCGCCGCTGGCGACGAGAAGGACTGCGACTCTACAGCCATCATTGCCGCTTACATTTTCAACTATGTAAGGAACACGTACTTAGTTTGTCGTTCTGAACTGAGTAAGTTTTCACGATATTCTGTTTTATAGTATATCTGAATTCTGAAATGAGTAAGCCTGCAGCTGAGCTTCGGCAAGGTTAACAAGGATATCAGCAACACAAACGTGTTTGAGCATGCCGGCAGGGTTTATGCCATTGCTGAGAACCATCTTCCCCAGGAGATTTGCATAGAGAGCCTCGGCACTGGCAATGCCTGGGACATTGCTGGGGAATGGGATCGGCCTTTCACAGCTCATCCAAAGGGACGTGCAGCTGTTCTTTACCAACAGGAGCTAAGTTATATACCTGACGTGCCTAGAACATACTGATGGCACACTTATTTACAATAGAAATACTAAAATTGTAGATGTCGATGTAGCAGGTGCATCGTAGCTTACAGCTTAAGACAGTGACTTATCTTTCACAAGAAAACAATATTCAACAAATCGCATGCCATGCAGACTCCTGTAACCATATTATTCTGTGTAGCATATTGGTTATCATTTTGATCTAAACAAGAAGTAAGACAGCGACTTATCCCGAAAGCGCAAGTCACTAATACAAAATGCCGCTAACATAACAAAGATGATCTGCAAAATATACTGAACTTTGCTACTGGCATCTTTTAAGGCCCTACACACCTGTTTCAAAATGAATATTTATCAATATATACCTGGTAAGACTACTAACCTAATTCATTTGTGATTCATTGAACTTAGGTAGCTCCTGGATCAGGGGAGCTTCTTATCTTTGGGGCAGATGCGATCAGACCAAATGAAAACATGCCAGAGCACAGAAACCAACTATGAAGCTATCAGGTGTCCGATACCATGCAAAAGCAGCAGGTGTACCCCATTATCTTCTATGAACTGAAGTTAACTTATTGCCTGTAAATGGGTATAGTCTCAGTCATATATTCAGGTAGACTTGGTGTTTTCTTGTACTCATGATTTAATTTGTTTCTCAGGTGGTATTGGCAACGAGACTTTAAAGTTGCACAAGATCTTTCTGATTTTATTGTGAGCAAGGTTAGTTTCACCACAGCTTTCGTATCATACTGTTGCATTATTTGGTGTTGGTCAAATGCATTACCAAATTTCCATTCATAACTCTTCCGTGCATTTTAGTAAACCCTCTTCTTTTTCTTTCTGTTTTTGAGTGGTGTAGGTGTAAGTAATCAACACAGGTATTGTGTCAACCCTACCCTACAGTAAGGTTCACCATGTTATTTTTTATAATCTAAAAGCTTTGAAATTTCCAGTCTTCCCCTCCATACTTTATGGGATATCCACCGGTTCGTGCAACCAATCCTCGTGTCCATGATACACAGTTCTGTGCATGGAAGGTGCAGGCCGTTGATCAGTCACTTGGAATTCGAATACCGACCAAGAGTTACAATGCTTACTATGGTATGAGGGAAGGATCTGTTACAAAACCTTGAAGCTCAGAACATTTCCCCAGGTGCGAAGTTGTAGCTGTAACTCTGCTTGTTTCAACAAGGCCAAGTGTACATATAAGTTCAGTTGAGTCTTTTTTTTTTTAGGTCATCTGCAGTGTTGTAAATATCCTTTTTGTCCAGTTGTGGTATGTTTCAGTGAATAAACGCTGAAAACCTCGTTTCTCATAAATGAGGTAACGTGAATGAATTATCTGCCTTTTTTGTTTAAAAGCAATGTGTATATGCTACTGGATGTTTTGGCACTCTGTTTACCTCTGCTTGTTGTATGGTTTAAAAGCAATGTGTATATGCCTTTTTTTGTTTTAAAGCAATGTTTATACACAAGTTTACATTATCCTGAAACTCATGAACTAAACAAATTTAACGCTATCCAAAATGATGCAGTGCCTCTGATACTTCATCCGACACATTGGACATCAGAAAAGGTTGAATGTATATATCGGAAACTGAATTGGACGAACCTTGTAGTAAAAATTGACAATTAAGATTATAAAATTATGTGCACTTCTATTGTTATTTGTGTCTACAAAGAATACTGTTTGATGAAAAAAAGCGGACTTGTACAGCATTTAGACTGCATGCTTGCCACCAGGAAAATGCAGTGGCACGACGGATAGTAATCCTAAGGTACCTGAGAAGCTGATAAGGACCTCGTTGAGAAGCATCATTCTTTTGCTTGACCAATAGGAAGATACTCTAGAGAAAAAGAATTGGATGCGTAATTTTCAGAGAAGTTGGAAGAATATACAATAATAGCTCATATTCCAATGATGGTGTGCACGGTCAGCAAATTTAGGGTGCGTTTTGGTACGCTTCCGATTCTCCAAAAAATCAGAAATGTTTCTAATTACAAATAGAATCACTTTAAAAACTGTTTTAGCAAATTTTGGCAAATTTTTTTTGTGATTCACAAATTCAGTAAAGTACTTTAGAAAACTTTGGGAACTAATAAAACAACTTTAAAAACTTTAGAAATTTGAGAGAACTTGTTTTACAAATTTTCCAAAACAATGGCAATGAGTGATTCGCCGGCGAAACATCTCTTTGGCTGTTTCACGGCCGGAGGCCAATTCTCAGAATAGTTTCGCTGGATTCTTAGGTGAAACATTCATTTTTTTTGTTTGTTTGGCTCAGCTTCAAGCGTTTGGGCTCAGAATCGGAAACGATTCTTGCGGCCAAATGCACCCTTAGTTCAGTGGATAACGTCTTCTTAATAAAAGCAGGTGATACGTTTTTTACAAATGTAATCCAATCCATATTCGTTACTGTTTTCTTGTGTTGGCTTCAGTTTCTAATGAAATACCCTTCATCTATTGACAGTTGCAGTATAAACGCGCTGGAGAGAAGCTGGATGTCCTATGTTGTTTGTGGCGTCTCTAATAATGTAATCAGTGAGTCCCGTAGGAAAATATATGATATTGCAATTTGTGACTGCTGTATCCGTTAATTGGATTGTCTTACAGTATAAACCTATTAGCTGTTTTATCAACTTTGATCTGAAATATATGATAAGGCTTATATTGTGCGACACTGATCTGAAATATGAAAGAATCTTTTAAGTATCTAAACTGTATCATGTTCCTATATCAAACATCAGTACTTTTTAGTTATTATTTTTCTACATCAAGAACCCATGGTTTTATTCATGATTAAGAATGACTGTGGTCAAAGTGTTTGTGGTCGGTTCACTTTCACAAGCGACATAACAATATATTCTGGAGGCAATATGCTTCTTTTCTTTTCTGTCAGAAACATATGCTTACTATGTTTGACCTATCACTCTTATCCAAGCTATCTTGTAATAGAATTAATAGAATTAGGTAGCCGTTGTCTTGCTCATATCGGAATGAAAATTCATCGTGTTGTTTTTCTGTATCGAAGAAGAATTGCATAACGGTGTCTTACACGCAGCGTAGTACGGGCACTCGGACTAGTAATTTAGTGAATTTTATGAATAACTCAGAGGGTACTTACGCGAAAAGTTCAACTAGACGAAGCTAACGGAATAAATTCGAGAAATTCTAGAAAGCTAACGGAACAATTTTGAAAAACTTTAGAAACTAACAAAATAATTTAGAAAACTTTATAAACTAACGGAACAAATTTAAAAAACTTTGTTTTTTAAGAATAATTTAAAGGGCACTTACACAAAGAGCTCGATGAGATGACTTAACAGAACAACTTTAAATTTTTTTGAGAATTTAAAGAAATTTTCTTGAATTTTTGAAGATTAAGTGTGCCTGAAGCGGTTCGGAGCGAACCCGCATCCGTGAATCTGAGACCCTTCCGTGAAAAATCTGGTTCAAGGGTCAAATCGCTCCTATATTTCTCTGTGAACCATTAAACCGCCTTCTGCTCCACCACGGTGCTGCCTCGGCCTTGCTGCCATGGCACCTACCCACGCCACGGTGCTGCCTCGGCCTGCGACGCCATGCCCCCTGCCCACACCGCCATGGCTCCGCACTGCCCCAAGCTTCCGTGAGAAATTTCTGTACGTGGATGTGCGAACCTTGAGGACGACGAGGTCAGTATCTCACAGATGGACCTGGTGCCGAGGAGCACGGCGGCGACGATATCGCCGAAGAAGTCACCCACCTCCTGGAGAACGTCATCGTCTCCTCGCGCCCCTCGTGGACGTTGCGTAGACAGTCGGTGTGCTCATCGCTTCCCGAGTTGACAGTGACCTTGAGAACGGTACTCCTTGAGGCTGAGGCGCTTGATGCGCTGGATGACGGCACCGGCCATCTCGACGGTGACCTTGCGTTCGTCGGAGGGCTTGTGGCACAGTAGCAGGCTCAGTCAAGGAACTAACAACGCACGAGGCGGCGGCGGCGCGACAGGGTCCGCCATGGCAGAACACAGAAGCATTGAGGTGAGCAGGGGAAGCAACTCTAGATGGCTGCAGCATTGATTTGCAGTTGGAAGCAAAGATTGGATAGGAATAGAGGCTAACAGCAGTGGAGTGCGTGGAGGGGAAGGGGATCGATTCACTCCTAGGATCGAATGGCTCATTGGCTCAGTCCCCTGTTAGAACCGCTTCCATTTGGGGTCGAGCCGAATCGATTCGAAGGCAGTTTCCGGGAGCGGTTCACAGGATTCAGCGGGTCGATCCTATCCGTTTTCATGCTGGAGATTAAGCATTTAAAAAGAATTCCAAACGGAGCCGAACGAGTTTGTATCGCTGGCCATTGGATCACCCGGCAGTCGCTTCTTCCACTGCACCGGATCCTGGTCCATGAGATAGAGATGCAAGAACCAAAGGCACACATATCGACACCTACTTTGCTCCTAAGAAAGAAGAAACTGAGCAACCCTTACTTTTCCTCTGCTTCCCTCCAACGTACCAGCGGAATGTTTCAAAAACCAACGGCTATGTGCCAACGGTTACCCATGTCGTCCTCGGATCAAACCGCCTCGACAACCCAAGCCATCAGAATTCTCACAGTAACCCACGCTTTCACTTCCCCATCTGCTGGTCTGCCGATACATGCCATGAGTAACCGGTAGACTGCTCTTCTTGGCAACGCCAATTCTATTTAACGGTGACAACCTGAGATCCAAGTCATTCAACACACCCCCGTCCTTTCCTTCTCCAACGGCGATCGCGAGAGCAGCAATGTTCCACGTCCTCACCGCCGTTGCAGCGCTCGTCGCTGTGGCAGCCGGCAGGGACATGAGCAAGATCGGCATCTGCCACGGCCGCGTCGGCAGCGACCTCCCTCCTCCATCAGCCGCGGCGGCGCTGCTGCGCCAGAACGGGGTCACCAAGGCGCGGCTCTTCCTCCCGGACCCGGCCGTGCTTCCGGCCTTCGCCGCGGCGGGGATCGACCTCATGGTCGGCGTGCCCAACGAGAACCTCACATTCCTCTCCGCGTCGGGGCCCGAGGGCGCGCGGCAGTGGCTGCAGTCCGCTGTCCTCGCGCACGCGCCGGCGGACCGCGTCCGGTACCTCGCCGTCGGCAACGAGGTGCTGTACAACAACCAGTTCTACGCGCCGCACCTCGTGCCGTCCATGCAGAACCTGCACGCCGCGCTCGTCGCGCTCGGCCTCGACGGCCGGGTCAAGGTCTCCTCCGCGCACGCGTCGTCCGTGCTCGCCGCGTCGTACCCGCCCTCGGCCGGCGCGTTCGACGCCGCCTCCCTCCCGGTGCTCCGCCCCATGCTGCGGTTCCTGGCGGACACCGGCGCGCCATTCATGGTCAACACGTACCCGTTCATAAGCTACGTCAACGACCCGGCCAACGTGCAGCTCGCGTACGCGATGTTCGCCGACGGCGCGGCGCCGGTCCAGGACGGCGCGCTGGTGTACACGAACCTGTTCGACGCCACGGTGGACGCGCTGGTGGCCGCGCTGGAGAAGGAGGGGTTCGGGACAATGCCCGTCGCCGTGACCGAGACCGGGTGGCCGACCGCGGGGCACCCCGCAGCGACGCCGCAGAACGCCGCGGCGTACAACGCCAAGATCGTTGAGAGGGCTGCGCGTGGCGTCGGCACGCCGAGGCGCCCCAGCGTGCCCGTTGAGACGTTCCTGTTCGACCTGTACGACGAGGACGGCAAGCCCGGCGAGGAGTTCGAGCGCCACTTCGGGATCTTCAAGGCGGACGGGAGAAAGGCGTACGACATTAACTTCGCGTAGAGTTCATTGTGTTTCAACTGATGTGATTCGTTGATTTGTGAATCAACTTGCCTATTTGATCCCGTGGGAGATTTCTTACATCTGTGCTCTGCTTTGACCATTCAATTTCAACCTTAATATTGAGTTTCTAGTTCCACTTACATGTGTAACCTCCTAGATCCAGATCAAAACTATATTTCTGGAAAGAGGATGACCATTACAATCTTTAGCATTACCAGGTACCCTACTTAGTTTGAGTATCTAGTACAGGAAATGGATCAATCTGGAGTTGTCTAACTAGATGCAAGCCAACTGAGTTGCTTCTGCATTTGCAGCAAGAAGATAGAACTACGGCGTGGAACAGAACAGTTTTTGTGTATTGTCCGACTGGAAGAACAGACACCACTTTGCTTATACAAAATTGCAGTGGGCATTTTAAACCGAACTGCTGTGCTCGAAAGTGTGCCAAATACCCACACCCATATTGTTAAGAAACGGGTTCAAATTTGCAAATGCAGTAGTATAATATGTTTCCATTGAAGAGCTTTTCTGCCAACCTCTGATTTTTCACCATAGCAAGCTGCACGTGCCTTACAATCTGGTGGTTAGTCTGCAAGAAACTCAAGACCAAATGCAAAATACCATTGTTATCTTTTAGCTTGACAACATAGGTATTTCATATAAGCTGAAACCAATAGTTGCAAAGCTTTACACAACTTTTTCCTCACGGTTATTCAATTCAATAATTTCAGTCAAGTTACAGTTGTATTTGCTAAACCACTCATGCTAATTACTATGAACGCATTTGCCATATAATGCCTATTATTGACAGAATGACATACGGTTGTATCTATTACTAGTATGCAATGTATTTTGACTACAAGCCCTTGCTGTCTGAAACGCAGCTACAATGCCTATTATCCTTTTCTCTTGAATGAGAGTATCTAGAGCTTGTCTTTTTATACACCGCAGCAGAAATTTCTACCCTCTGAACTGAAAAAGGTTATGTCTCTACAGTAACAAATGACTTAGATTAGTAGCAACAAGTACCTTCAGAGTGTCACATTTAAAACGGGTTTTCAGTAGAGGTGTTAATAGGTGCACCTAAGGTTAACCTCTGAACCTCTTTAGTTAAAAAAATTTAACTAGTTTCTCAAAAGTGGAGTAGATTTTGAAAAGTTAGTTCATTTGGTTGAACTAAAAAGGTTTGTAGGGTAACCTAATTGTATTTAGTTTTCACCCCTAGTTTTCAGGTTGGTATGCAGTGATCGTCCCATGCCCTCCAAGAGTAACTGTGTGATATTATGAAACAAAAATCAACATGACAAATATTCCCCATTATTATGCATAAGGCAAACACAATCTTTCTTCTTCTTCTTTTTTCAATCAAGGAAAACACATTCAGTTCACCAATCAATGGCCATGTCACCAAATCTGTATCGTTTTCAGCAGCAGCAAGCTCTGAGCTAACCTGCCGGAAATGAATACATGGACTGGCACACCCATTCTCCACGACAATTAGTGGAACTGACACCGGCTCATCCTTGAGATGGATCAAAATCCTCTCCAGTTGAAGTCTAACGGCAGAGAAGCTATTGTAGCCGGCATTTAGATAGATTTCCAGTCGTTGGATCAAAGAACAACGGACCAGATCGTATGATACAGTAATTTGGCGAACAGTAAAAGACTTGACGAACAGTATATTTGAAACTGTTGCTACAGTTCTACAGGTGAACACTGTTCTGGCACTCACACTTTTTTACTGTAGCATGCTACATTTCTCTGATTTATCTCCTCTACTGGAGAGGATTCGGACCCCCTTGAGATCATCTTGGATGCCAGCCATCGCATCAACTATCAGCCCACCAGCTTCTGCAGCTTTCCGAAGGATACCGCAATGCTGTGATACATATACGTTACATGAACTTAGAGATAACAACGGATGTATTAGTACATAATACAGCTAAGACGACCATGGAGCAAGACTTCCATTTAGTCGGTACCTTTGAGGCTTCAGCAACAATTTCTGGAAGTTCAGTAGCGGTAACATCATTCAAAGCTGCCAATGAATTTGCAGCCAACACTACCTGCAGGATATATTGGGTTATCAGCTAATATGTACAGTACCTACTATGACATGAAGCTCAGGTACCAATCACGCAGCATTGTTTGCACGATGACTTGTGATCAAGTACGACAAGTGAGAAGTGACAAGCGAAATAAGGTAACATTATTGATTGGTTGATTGCTTATTGTCTTTATTATGTGCAATCAATAGCGATGTAGAATTTTTGGTTCAGGGAATCAAACAGTCAAAACATGTTCTTGTTTTTGCCTTGAATCATGTATTAAAGTTTTGAAGAACAGGATAGAATCGACCTACCACCTGAAGAATTTAATCGTTTTTAGTGCAATGAGTAACAAAACATGAAGTTCCAATTTGCATTACCTTTACCGAGTGAAAATTAGTATCATCACTTTTTAAAATTGATAGCGCCGTACATGTGTTGATATTATTTAGCATATAGGGGCTATTACTTACTTAAGTTTTGAGTGTTTGCTTTCTTTTCCTTTTACCTCTTAAGCTATTAAAAAAGGCAGCTCAGTACACGTAACTTCCGCTTGCGTAGGGTCTGAGGAACGATCACCTTTTATTTTTTTTCTCGAACAGTGCAAGAAAACTGTACAAACATTTAGGAGGGAGTAAAAACTCTCCTTCAAAGACAACATCACAAGAAAGTTACATAGGAAATAAAACTATGTAACTACGACTGTACAGGCCAACAACTTTTGCAGGCCCTGGGCCCCTGCCATGCATCAAAGATGTCCCTCTTGGGCAATGTTCCATGCCACTTGAGCTAAACTAGGAGTTGCACCATTGAAAACACAATCACACCTATGTTTCCATAGCTCCCAGGCAACTAGCACCACCAAAGAATTGAAACCTTGCCTCAACTCATTTGGGACAGTGATGCTTGCCCGCGACCACCAAACTGAGAAACTGCTGGGGCTTGTCACTGGATGTCACTGGATAGACTTCTAAAAGATCAACTATTCGCAGGATGGACCACCACACTTGTTTTGCAAAAACGCAGGAGATCAAAATGTGGTTGATAGTCTCCGCCGCTTGAACAAGCATGCAGTGGGATGGTACGCACCTCTTAAGTTAGTGATGTTATTTTTTGTGAGCTTGTTACTTTTATTGAAATCACACTTTTCTTCTCAATGATGTGGTAGTGTCAGATGCAAAATATTCCCTATCTTAAACGCATAAGTATCATTAGATTTTCACCTTTTAATTTTCATGAAGAGTACTTATCATGTTCTGCTGCAATGAGTTCTGTTACCAAAAAAACATCCACTTAGATGGCAGCCTATAACATTCAAGCCATATCCTTCAATACTCAGTCTGAAACTCTTGTCATTAACTGTCTCCAGCTATGATCGTTTTTTGCAAGATTCAAATAGCGAAATTCTTAAGTGAGATGGGCAATGAACATTGAGCTTATCATTGCTGTGTCATTTAAGTCTAAAAATTCTTAGTTGGTGCCATGCTTTGTAGAAATTTTCCAGTAGATAGAATAACAATGAATTAGCAACATGAATATAGGTAGGCTTGGTTCTAAATATCTATTGGCACATGTTTGCATTGTGAAGGACAAATTAAATCATATTCGTTGCATTGGAAAGAGTATGTTAAGGATGGTCACAAGCCACAGTACACTGGTATATTACTTGTTCAATCAATTAGTTATGCGTCTTTGTGTATTGATTTTTATTTGTTAGAATTATTAGCTATTTCCATGAATTCTGCTTTAGTCTTACTCTTTTTAGCAGTGGAAAGACACGTATCAGATCATGTTCCAGCCATTCCATCAACAGTATTTAAACTTTGCCTGCAACTTACACAAGATACCTGTGGCCTGTGATTCTCTGAGTTTGTCTTTAGCTGTAGATTGGCCCAGAACTTGAATCACGTCAATCAACAGGTTTCATGCCAAGGATTTCTTGATAGCTCGTTCTCATCTACTCCCTCCGTTCTTAAATTGATGTTGCCATTGACTTCTAACATAAATTTTGACTATTCGTCTTATTCAAAAATTTTATTCAAATGTTTAAAATTTGAAGTTGTGATTCAAATAACTCTACTAATAAATCAAATTATAATAAAATATATAATATTTATCAAAAAATTTTGAATAAGACGAATGATCAAAGTTGATATTAAAAGTCAACGGCGACATCAATTTAAGAACGGAGGGAGTATCTTTTTTCTCAAAGCACATTAACTCTGAGTTGACATTACTTTTTGTTTTTTGTCACAGAGAATCGGCAGAATGAGTCAGACCTAAAGACAATTTCTAAGCAAAAGTGATTATTTCCCCCTTCCCTTTGAAAGTATATGTTGAGTTATTCAGTTAGAACTTCAAAATTTCATCTGTGGGAAAATTTGTTTTATTACTGCATTTGATAAAGTGTATGGAGCTGCAAGTGCGCCTTGCATGCTCTGTCAATTCCATACGATGAATCATTTCAGAGTTTTTTTTTTACCATCCTTGGAATGGTAAAAAGTGTTAGCACCAATTTATTATAATTTTGGGGATATGGGTACCGAGTTCGGCACCACGCAATTATAATTTTGGCATCACTTGGTAATTTCCAAGAAGTGTTAAAGAACTTTATTGAGCCATTTGATTGAATAGCTAAGAAAGTACATAGGATACTCCAATTGGGGTTCCATTTTCACTAAATGGTGTAGCACATAAATAATTTTGATGACGTGAAAGGTTTATAAAGAGAGGAGTTTCATGTAGATGAAATTGGGTATACACCAGAATTAAACTATGCATTATAGAGGTAGTTTCATTTGTGGTTTCAAAACATTGACATGTCACTCTTGGAAACAACAAAAAAATGAAACTCCCCTTCGGGACTAGCCTTAATTAATTATTAGTACTCCACTCAGTATGATCTTCCAGATACTGCTCTTTCTTTGGACCTATCATCATTTTCTTTATGTAGACTGATATAAAAAGGATAAGGCTAGGTTATAGAATGTCAAATAGGAACTGTTTTGAGCGAGGTAAAGTGGTTGATATATCACCTGTCTCCTCCATGGTTCCTTGCACCTTCTGACTCGCATCAGCATCATATCATGTAAAACTTTGTATATGTAGATGCTAGTAAAAGATAAGGGAAAAACTAGGTTTGTCGACCTGCTAATTGAAGTTCTAGGCTTCTAACCTCTTCTCTTACCATGGCCTTGTTTGGTGTTTTGACCAGTTTCTCGTTTGATACAAGGAGTCAACTCCTTATTGAGCATGAATATATACAATTATAAGGTGCATTATCAAATAGTAGGTGGTGATCTTGTGGGTTAGTGTGAAGTCTCAGACAACTAATTCTTTAGTTCAGATTCAACTAGTCATTTTGTTCATCTATCAATGGAACAATGTATCTGACAATGAAACTAAGAATAGTATCCTACAGTTTTTAAAATCGGATCATCTAAACATTGTCCTGCCAAATCTTACGCCGTTATAGGGAAAATTGGTTTCTCGACATCCAAAGAACACGGTTTTAGAAATTTACCATCAAAGAATTTTTGTACACTTTAATACCAACAAATGTTTCTCCATTTAAAAAATCTAACACTTCGTCACATTTTTCATCCATCCACCGTCTTCTTCCTTCCATCTCCCTGAGAAAGCAGCAGGAGGGCTCGGCAGAGCACCAGGTGCCGTCCTCGCCGGCCATGGTGTTGCGCAGGGCCATCTGCCCGCAGCGAATCGCAACTAGCTAAAATGTTAACTGGATCAATCACGCAAAGATAATGCTTTCTGAATCATTACCATTACTCGCATCAGAGCTGGAGCTAATCGGTGTGGCCGTCAGGCCGCTGCTCGCACAGTCGCACTCCAGCATCCTATAGGCTGTAGCTGTAGCAAGTAACAAGGCAGATGAATCAGGCAGGCACATCACAGTCTCATCTTCCTCTCCACATCGCAAAAACACAGGCGGGAAGCACCTTACGGCATTCTAGAATCACAAGGATGGAGCCTGGAGGCGTGCACCCACATGAGGAATTTCGCTGTTGCTGCTCGCGTGAGCAAGATTGAAACAACAGAGATTGAACTTCTCAAACGCTCTGTGCAACACACTCTAGGCGGAATCGCTGTCGTTCGCCACGAGAGGCAAATAGTTGTCGCTGCAGTGAGCGGCCCTGCACAACGCATGGGTGGCGCCCTAGTACTCTGCTGAGGTCTCTCTATGGCCTCTTTCTGACGGAGATGGAAGGAAGAAGACGGTGGATGGGATGAAAAACGTGACGGAGTGGTAGATTTTTAAACGGAGAAATATTTGTTGATATTAAAGGTTGGTATTAAAGTGTACAAAAAAATTTTTTTGGATGTTCTTTGGACGTCGAGAAACCAATTTTTCCATCTGGATAGTACAAGCTTAAAGCAAGGCAATTAGTGACTACAGATCAGAGGAATGGGACGGACGGTGCGACTGACATGAGATCGTTCTAGCCCTTGCTTCTTCACATCTTCCTTCACCGCCATCGCGCAAATACACGCCCAATCCCCAGTGGGTGATGAGGCCAAATATCAAGGTCATGCCAACGTCTGGCCAATGATTCTCAGGTGGTCGGCGGCGGAGGTGAGCCCCTCCATGCACTGGAGGATGGAGCCGGCCGGTGCCGCGCTTTCCCAAGTCCCTAAAGGCTAATGCTGAAGATGGATGCAGCGTATGGTAAGCTAGAGGCCGGGGCCGAGATGGTAAAAATCCATAGTACTGTAGCACTTGCTACAGTACGTGTTCGGAATGCTGCTTTCACCGATACTGTTTGTAGCTACGGTAGTGAATCTGTTTCGTCGATTTCAAATCGAATTAAAAATCTATCCAAATTCACCGTACTGTTCATCCCGGTGAATTTATTCCACCAATTCACCGGACCCCAATCCGGGGCCGAGGTTAAAGGGACTTGCGCGCCTTTGGGCCTGGGCTCGTCGTGTCTTGTCTTTGTGCACAGGATTTAATCTTTCGTTTAAACCGCTACGAAAATCGAAAAAAATCGATCAAAAATTGCTCTAAATTGGAAATTCAAAATTTAAACGGTTTGCTACAGTAAACCGGTCAGTTTTACCGGTTTACTATAGTACCAATTTCAAAATTTGAAACCCACCGGTTTTACCGGTTTTCGGTATTTCGAATTTTTTTAATTTTTCAAATTTTTTTAAATTTTTAAAACGAAAACCGGTTCGGGTCGGTTTCATCGAAAACCGGCCGGTTTTGAGCGGTTTTGTGAACCCTCCTTGTGCCACGCGCGAGGTGGTTTGCGGGAGGATGACGGAATGCTTGATGGAATCCTTGCGTAAGGATGCAACTGAAGTGGACATGGCATGCCCTGCCCTGGCCCCGTGGGAAACTGAAGTGACAGCAAAGCCTCCACAAGGCACACCAAACTGTAGCTTTCGATCGTGCATGGTGGGGCGCGCGCGTAGATATGGTGGTGATGCTAACAAAGCCCCTGCACAAACTTGTGTCGCAACTTTGGCTACCCTGCGGAGCAGGGCAGAATAGTTGAAGGGTCCTTTTGTTCGTGTACGTAACTCGATCGTGAAGTTTACATGATTCAGATTCATGGGAAAAATTCATGTGTTCCATACGATTCATGAGACTTTCATCTTGTGCTTTACCTTATTCTCCTATTGTACTTGTCGGGTAACTAATCAGGCCGTATGAACGGGGTGTATGCTTAGGTGTTGTCAGTAAGGATTTAAAAAGTGGCAAAACAGTTCATGACACGCTACTGCCTCTTATAGGTTGATCCAAATGCTAAGTTATCTACGGGCTATGTTTGTTGGCAGATCGTCTAATCCAGTGCAAGACTGGGCAGGTAGGAACTAGTAAGCTAGAAAGACCAACAAATACTAACCCTGGGGTCCTTGCGGGCACAGCCTTGTCCCCTCAGTGCTGGCCATCGCCATCGCCATCGCCGCTGATTCGAGAGGAGAGCTTGAAGAAACTACTACTATATAAAAGCGCGCGCTCCTTCCCTTCCTGCTGTGGTTGGGACGCACTTGTCACGGCCATTTTTCTTTGATGCTTGGTTAGCCCGTCTTGCCCAGTCGTCCAAGCCTCGCGCGCGGGCGGGGTTGGTGCCGGCCTTGCTCGCCTGCCCTCGCGCCGCGGCTTTTTTAACAGGAGCCCGCCGTGCGCTCGCGGGCCGCTGCTGCTCGCGACTTCACGCGTGGCCGGCCGGCACACGGTCATCGTCATCGACTCATCGGGGTGGGTTCGGGATGGGGCGGCAGCCGTGCTGCGACAAGCTCGAGGTGAAGCGGGGGCCGTGGACGGCGGAGGAGGACCGGAAGCTCATCAACTTCATCCTCACCAACGGCCATTGCTGCTGGCGCGCCGTGCCCAAGCTGGCGGGGCTCCTGCGGTGCGGCAAGAGCTGCCGCCTCCGCTGGACCAACTACCTCCGCCCCGACCTCAAGCGGGGGCTCCTGACGGAAGCTGAGGAGCAGGTCGTCACCGACCTCCACGCCAAGCTAGGCAACAGGTGATGCATCCATTCATCACGCCATATGCACGCATGCATTTGCATATGAGGCCATGAGGGCATACATGCATGGTTTTTTTTTCTCCATAATCATCCCTGCTTGATGCAGAACAATTATTATTATTATTATTATTCGTCCAAAATCAAGCTAGGTACAATAGAAACACGTACCCTACGTATACAAAATATCCATGGAGGTGTCATTGGCAGCAAAGCACTCCCAAATAAACTTGACAACAACCTAATAACTTATATGTAAGCAATAGCTAGCCAAATATCAATAATAACACATGTTCATGACATAATATGATGTAATGCAAACGTATGTTGGGTAAAAGCGGATTCATCACAACAACTCTCTGCACGCTGTCGCGCTCAAGAAAGCTTAGATTTTGGCATATATGTTCGCGCCCGATCACAAAGTAAAACTGGTTGGTTTGACCAATGACTAGCACGGCACACGTATATGGAGTATCTATCATTGCGAAAATTCATTAAACTCCCGTGGACTGTTATACGGAAGTACGTTGCTTGTCAACGCACCGAATTAGCAGACGAGTTATTGTCCACTCGTTTGTAAAATCAGACGAAAAAACATCCAAACGTATCCATCAAAGAGAAACAAAATTCAGAGATATTAGTGGAGCCCATGGAGGCATGCACTACACGAGGTTGACATCGTACGTTGTCAAAGCTTGAAACAATGTGTCTGTTTGATTGTTCTTGAGTGAAAAGGAAACATGTTAAGCATGTACTCCTCTATTCCCAAATTAATGTCGTTTCAGACATCAATAATGAACTTAAAAAAAACCATATGCTCTTGTCTTAATGACAAGAATAAAAAACACGGAGGGAGTAGTAGCTAGGAGAAGAGTCCTTGGAAGCATAATATAGTATGTACCGTATATGAATAAGTTAACAGTTCCTCTCTTATTTTTGTACTAATATCATTATCTTTCTTTTTCTTATACTAGCATAGTTACTTGCACGACCATAATACTGTGGCTGTTAGGACCATTTGTTGAACTTTGGGTTTCTCTGACGCTCGCTAGGACACGTGCAGACGTGCTGCTGACCGATGGTCAGTAGAAGGGGCAGGCCCACCTATCAGCAGTGGGACATCCCTATGATGAGTGCCAGAGGAACGCGCTGCACTTAATTTGCACTCTAGGAGGAAGCCAAAATTTAATTGTCTGTTAGATCAGAAGTGCAAGTGAATGATCGTTCTCTTAATTTCCAAAACTGAACAGTAGCTATTTTATTTTTTATAAGAAAAAATACATGTAAGTGTTTCTAACAATTCATAAAAGCTTAACATTTACCTGGTGCTTGAGAATTACTGTGCTCTCAATGGTTTTATAACTTTGCATTGAAAATATACTGTAGCGGGAAGCGTGACATACTGGTGACATATTGCCATCGTACGAGGAAACGTGATATACATCACACGTGCGTCAGCTTGTTATAGAGAGGGATTAGCAACGTATGAACGTGGTTCTTTGTGGTCCTTGCATATGGTCGTGTTATGTTAGTGCTGGTTTTACTTTTGGCTGAAGGTAATGATCAATGGCTCAATCACTATCTTACCAACTGATGTAGATATATCTTGAAAAGTAGTAGACAATAAGACTAGTTAGATGGTACGTGGTACATGCATGTGGTATATTAATGCACTGAAAGAACATCATACTAAAAACCTAGACTAGCTAATTGGCCTGTGAATTGAAGTTGGTTCATGGACCAGATACAGGTGTGGTGACAGCCTAACTACTAAAATATTTTTACATACATTAATTTGTACAGAAGATGTTTATATAACTTTTCAAAACAAAATAAACTTTGTTGGGAACTCTCAATTAGCATAAAACCGTCATACAATTAACATTACGTCACCTGAGGTATATATATGTTCGTATACGCCAAGTTGTGCTTTACCACTTCAGGTAAGCAACCGTCACTAAGGGCCTCTTTGTTTGAGCCGGAGCTTTTGAGCTTTTAGAAAAGCTGGCTGGTGGCTAGTTAAAAAGCTAGCTGATAGAGTAGTGACTGTTGGCTTTTGCAATATATAGTTGGCTTCTCTGCACACCAAAAGCTAGAAAAGCAGCTCTGGGTGAGCTTTTCAGCTTTTAGTTTATTTCTTCAGAAGCTAGCTTTTCAACGTTCTAAAAGCCAGCGTTTCAGAATCTTGTTTGTTTCAGCTTTTCAGCTGGAAAAGCCTGAAAAGCTAGTCTGAAAAGCTGAAACAAATAGGGCCTAAATTTTATGGATCACTGTCTTGATGTGTAACCTAGAGCACTGGCCACTATATTGACTTCAGTGGTTAGGAGAAACCTATAGGTTGAATTCGCAAATAGAAACCATCGCGCTTTGATCCACTTGGCCATTTCAAAACGAAAAGAGGCAAAGAGCTAGAGTTTTCTTTTTCCTATTTAAAGGTCATTCTACCAACCACTTATAGTCGCTTAGTCGCCACTCCACAAGTGCTGCTCCCCAGTCCCCCACGTAGCTTAAAGGCACGAATGAGATCGATGGAAACCTTTCTTGTTACATTTCAAATCAGCAAATAAGTCATTACTTTTCAGAAAACAGATATCAGCAAAAGCAGTGATGGAATTCACCATAGATATATGTAGCCATATATATGATGTAGTAGATTTCAAAAATATATATACATGATCGATGTAGTGTAATTTTTTGTGGGGTACATGCAGATGGTCTAAAATTGCTGCCAAGCTACCGGGCAGGACTGACAACGAGATCAAAAACCACTGGAACACACACATTAAGAAGAAGCTAATCAAGATGGGCATCGACCCGGTCACGCACGAGCCTCTCGACCGGACGGGCAGCCCAGCAGCGACTGCGACCTCGCAGTCCGTAGTCACGGCCGAGTCCAAGTCCAACGAGGAGGTGACGAAGCAGCCGCGCCCACAGGACGACGCCAGCAGAGACGTCTCCGCCGATGGCTCCACCAGTCTGCCGGAGTCGAGCACGAACACTACCAGCACCGGCGGTAGCAGCGGCGGCGGCAGCTGCGACCAGGACGCGCTCGTGAAGTGGCTGTTGGAAGAGGACCCACCAACAGGTGACGAGCCGTGGCTCCGCTTCCCTGACAGTATCGTCGACGTCGACGAGTTCAGCAGCATCGCGGCCGATCCAACGCTGCCGTGGGACGGCGCAACCGATTGGTTGCTCGACTACCAAGATTTTGGGATGGGAAACTCGAGTTTGGTCGATGAGTGCATGGTCAACAGCTCTAACGGATCAAAGCCGTTCTAGTAGCTAGCAATTGAATCATCTTGTGTTGCTACGTACCAATGTACATACAAATAAAAAATGCACCAAAGTTGTGTGGGATGAATTTAATGGCCAAAACTACAAGGTGATCAAGGTCCTTGCGCCTGGGTCGATCCAACCAATAATATCTGGGGTGATGCACTGTTTGAGGGAAGCGATTCTCTCGCCGTACTGCCCGTCACTGCCGACTAACAGTCAGGCAGAGCCCAAGACCATCCGGCATCGACCAAGCGGTGCGACAGGTGATCCCCGCGCTTGTTCGGAAGGGGGGGGGGGGGTGTTGGGGTTGCATTATTTAGCCGCGTTGGTTGGCTATATAAAAAAATGTGTTTCTGAAAAGCGAGAAGTTATAGAACTCGGTGTTGTATATGTTATCAACATAGATTTAATTAATGTCAGTAGATAGTGTGCATTTGATTATACAGTATTACATGTATATGTATGTTTTTTTTTGTTAACTTCGTGCACCTCATGGTGTACTCTTGTGTACTTCTCACCAAAAAAAGAAAAAGGCAGTCCTGTGAGTGCAAGTTGCATTCACATGTGACTCATGCTTAATTGTTGATCAAAGACTTTTTAGATATCCCTAAGCACAAAGTTGGCGAGGCTCATGTGGTCGCATAATAATACTCGAATATGCTAGTTCTATCCACAATTTTTCTCCTCAACAGTACCAACCGTTGAGCAGGTGCTATTCAGAAGTTCAACGGTGCAGTTGAGCTGAGGATTGGAATTAAAATAAAGTTGCATATATTCATAGCACCAGCTAGTTTATGAAGGCACCATTTTTTTACTCAAGTTTCTTTTGTGACATTTAAAAGGACACATAAACAAATGAAAACCAGTGGAAAAAAAGAACGAAAATGAACCATGAGAGTGAAAAAGATTCGGTTGGAATTGTTGTGAAAGTAAAAAGCACCTTGGAGATGTGATCGATTTTATTGGGGATGAGGGAAGTGAAAAAGATGGGAGAGGACGCATGATAGTGAGATGGATCAACCTTGGTGGAGTCAAGAAACAAGTAACACAAGCGTGTGTTTTGTATATCTATATCTATAATTTGAACTAACCCGTAACACTAATTTTGGAACGAATGGAGTAATTCTTGATAAAGTTATTAGTATCAGCTTGGGACTATAGAGATTATAATTATTACATGAGCAATATACATGCCGTAATAGGCATCTCCGTAGAGTCAAATTTATAGAATGCAAAAAGAGTTGTGGTCTATTAGCTTGAAGTACATATAGGAATTTCAAAAGAAATAGTTCAGATGCAATAGAAATATGCGACTAAAAACGTGCATGAAATCTCCCTCGATATCCCTATGTTCTAAATGGAGCCCCATTTAGAAACCCGTTTCGAAAACTCACACGCGTCATCAAGGTTTACAAAACCCATCAAAACCGGCCAGTTTTGAGTGAAACAAGTCCGGTCCGGTTTAGAGGGACGACTGGTTTTCGGTTTAATAAATTCAAAAAAAATGAAAATTCAAAAAAATTGAAAATCTGAAAACCAACCAGTAAACCAAAAAAACCGGTAAAAAATCGCTCGAACCGATTTGATTTCAAATTCAAAAACGATAAACTAAAAAACCGGTCTGTTTTCTCTTAAAAAATTTGATTTTCGAATTTGCCCGTTTTTGTGGTTTACTATAGTGGTTTTTCAACTGGTGCCGGCCAATTTTCGAAGCCAGAACGGTTTCTGAAAGCTTTGCGTGTCATATCAGATTCTTACACGCTCACTCAATCAAGCATTTTGAGGTGATGGAAACAGTGGCGTGTCTGCTCCACTGTTTCTTTTCAACATTAGAATGATGCATGGTAGGCAAGGCAACAAGCAAATGAGCCCATCTGATTAAAACCACTGTTCAAAGGATCCCATCAGATTAATAATATTGATACCTTAACCTTTCTCTTAAGTAACAACATATAAAATAAAAATAAAATTGAATGCTAAAGCTGTTATCCATGGCTCCTATACGTGCATATGCAGCAAATAACCGGGTTGCCTGAAACTAATAAGGTTGTTGTCTTTGTATGTAAGAAAAATGCATGTTAGTTGCATTGCTTCTTAAGTAGACTAAGTAGTAGTTATTGCTACATTATCTAGCTAGATAGGTTCCTCTGGGCATGTTTTTCCTATCACAGTGTACGTATCGCTGCTATGTTTTATAAGATGTACGTGGCTAGCAAGTAAAAGACATCCAATCGATGCAAATTTGGTTTATGCTACTCCACGTTTGATCCAATGAAGACTAAGAAAATTTCAGATATGAAAAAGAAGTATGCAGCCATCTCAACGAGCATATTGTTTTCAGTAGACTGATGGTTTCAGTTAAGAAGGTTCTCGAGAAACAAATATCTTAGTCAGCGCTACGATTTCAAGAAACAAAGCCCTGCCATTTTTTAGGAGTTAAACTAAATGAAGTATCTAAGTTTTACTAGTCGATGTTATCTTGTCACACTCAACTCATAATTTATATTTGCTCTATTTGAAAACATGACAAGAGAACCAGGCACTGCAGAAACTTGTGAGCTACTACAATATACTATCACAAAGAAAAATATTGTGAACTGAGCTTCGGCTAGCTTAACATTAGGGTCTACTAGGAAAAAGAAAGGGCAAGCATATGTTGATGCGGTAGCATAAAAAACATTTAGTTTAAAGGTAAAGGATGTGCAATATTTTAGGCAACTGAAATATCCCTCCATTTGACGTGATGGATCTTGGCCGTTGGATGGTCGTGTTGGTGATGTCCTAATTACGAGGCAATTATATTTTGCGATTCAGGTTGGATGGTAAGATAAATGGATATCCATCACAAGCACAAACTAACGCAGCAGCCACAAAGCTTCGCCGTGACACCCCTCGACCCTCCTACAAAGACCTAGCCGCGGAGGCAACGACCTTCCGACAAAGGCCTGTACTCTGCCAGACCACCACCAACCATGGTTGGCAAACTCAGAGCATCCCCAACAATCTCAATATTTGGCTCCCAATTAATTAGGTAGCGTGCTTCGCCTCATCATCACCGTACGAACAGATAGAATATGTCGCTAGTGTACCAACATGTCAAGCAACTATACTCAACCTCTTCCAAAAACACTAGTACTCCGTAACTGGATACAGGATGACGCTATGAATTTAAATCTTTTTTAAGCAAATATGAAATTAAATCTTAATATACACACCTACCTGCCAGTATGTAGTATCTTACACACGCCATAGCATCATCATGCTTACTTATATCCCTTGCAAAAAAAAAACATGATTACTTATATACCAAACCGTAAAACGAAATTTGCCGTAAATTTAGGGCGTCTGAGATATAAAAAGTCCATATGAAATCAGCTTCACTTAACTGCTGGAAAACTCTAGAAGTTTCTCACCACTGGACAATGCATTTGCCCGGATTCTATCACCGAGAACTGCTGAAACACATGTCCAAACGCCACGAGATAGCGTAAGAATGTCTCACCCAATGAATAGCAAAGGGAAAGCATGATCGAGGGTGCACTTGGTTGAACCAGACAGCGAAACGCAGCAGAAGCAGGAGCAGCTGATGGCCCATAAGCAATAGTGGCTCGTGCCATCCAAGCGATTTGACCAACGGGACACAAGTGAAGGCAACTGAATCATTAACAATTCCAAGGAGGCTTGTAGAGAGCGCAAGCAGTACCAGCTACCAGTAGCGGTCGTGGACGACTGCTTGCCTTTGCGCAAATAATCGCAGGGCATATCATCATCCACGGCCACGGGAAGGAGAAGAGGTCAGTATCTTGTTACTCTGTCTAGGTGAATTAGTCACCTGCAACTTGACATCTTTTGGAGGTCATGGACTGGCTGTGCACGTCGCTGTCAAGTTTGGTGAGCTCGCAACAAGGCCATGGTGAAAGCTTGCTCTTAGATAAGGTGGGTTGGTTGGCCGATCATAATCAGAGCTTTTGTTTTATGGCCTCAGTGATGGGATCTCTGCCCAATGATTTTTCACAGCCAGGAATTAAAGTATCGCAAAATGAGGGTGGATATCAGGGGTAATGACTGGTGGAAGCAAGCTACTAGTACTTATAGAAAGCAAAAGAAACGACAGCACTTGTGATGAATTGCTGTCATGAGGTGATATCACTCTGGAGAACTAAGGGGCAGGTTGTTGTCGCTGAGCGCTGATGCTTGAGCTCCTTTCTTTCTGGGGGCTCGATGACCACCGTGACAAGGCCGTTTCATGACCTGGCAAAGGATGGAATCATCGGTGCTTGGTAAAAATGAAGAACTGATGTAATGCGTGCTCAGGATGACGAAACCTTGCTACAATACCAGAAACAGGGAAGTTTTTTTCGATGTGGAAGACGCCATAGATTCTTTGCGATTTCAATCAATACAAGAAATCTGCAAAACAATAGAACATGAGCTGTTAGTCCCACAAAATCATCCAGAAAATAAATATAGTTACTATATTATGCACCCCAACAACAAGTGATCAATGCAGGTTTTATTGCTCACAAAGGACCATGTACAAGATTAACAAGTAGTGACTTCATTTCAGCAATTGGAGCTTGCAAGAACTCCCTAAGGTTTCATATCTAAGAAATCTGGATGCACCAAAAGCTTTTTCTGGGCACAAGAAGATTGGACGCAGGTGTACTAGACTATGAACGGATGTTGGTTGATGCAAATGAGTACAGATGCTGTGGCACAAGGAATAAAATGTAAATGATAGGTTTGATTGATTGTTTTAAAGAAGTAAATTACTATTTTAACAGATCTATCACAAAAGTTTCAACTGCCAAACAAATAAGAGTACCTAATGAAACATCTTTTCGAGAAGTATATATATAATGATGGTTTTTGGTAGAACTAAGGTTTTTACCGGACCGGCTGAGGAGATTGTAAGGGTGGAAGAGAGGAGGACATGGCCTCGGAAGGCGGCGAGAGCAAGAAGGCGCCGTGGTGAACACGGCGCCTGAGGGACTCTGGGCGGCGGTGCTTCTGTTGAAGCTGACAGCCAAGGTGCTTCTTCTACTTGATTTCTCCAATGAGGTTTACAGCTTATTTATAGCTTCTCGGGCTAACTAAGGATCATATATTAGAGGATCTGATCTTATTCACTCGACTCTTAAATTAAATTAAAAGACCTCCACAAATTAAAGATCCTAAATAAAAGAAAAAAGAAAAGATTATCTTAAATGAGGGAACATAAAGAAAGGATAATAGTGGCCGATCTTATTCACTAGGTGGGACCGGCTGGGTGGCGCCAGCCCCCTATGCGCTAGCTGGCTGGTGCGCCTGCTGGCTAGCGCCTGCCGTAGTGGATATCGGTCATAACATCTCTCCCCGCCTGGAGAAACAGCTCGTCCTCGAGCTGAAACTGCGGGTAGAGGTCCTGGAACTCCGTAAGCAACTTCCACGAAGCGTCCTCGGGCGGCAGGCCGAGCCACTGGACCAAGACGTTTTAAACATCTCGACGCTTCTGGGCGCGAAGAACAGCCACTGGTGTGGGTAGGATGCGGCCATCATGTGTTGGCGGCACCGGTCCTGGAGCTGTCGGGGTGTCAACGCGATGGGGCTTCAGCAAACACACATGGAAAACATCATGAAGACGGACACCATCTGGCAGCTGAAGCCGATAGGCCACTTGGCCCACACGCTCCGTCACCTAAAACGGACCGGCATAGCGTGGGCCCAACTTACCCTTGGCGCGCGGTTCCAGCGAGCGGGTGGGTCGGGGGAGGAGGCGTAGCCAGATCCAGTCGCCGACCGCGAACTCTAGGTCGCGATGATTCGCATCATAGTAGTGTTTGGAGATCTGCTGAGCCTGGAGAAGGCGTTCCTGTACGTCCGCCAAGAACTCATCACGCTCGGGGAGGAGGGTGTCGACGGCATCCACGTGAGCAATCCCTCTCGTGTAGGGCAGGAGCGGAGGCGGGTCACGCCCATACATCACCTTGAATGGTGTGGCGCGTAGGGCGGTGTGGAAGGAAGTGTTGTAGCAGTACTCCGCCCAAGGTAGCCAGTCCACCCAAGCCCGTGGGCGGTCTCCGGTGATGCAACGTAGGTACATCGCAATCGCCTTGTTGACGACCTCCGACTGGCCGGCCGTCTGAGGCTAGAAGACCGTGCTCATGCACAGGGTGACGCCGGCTCTCTTAAAGAGGTCGCGCCACACGTGTCCCGTGAACATTGGATACCTGTCACTGACAATGGACGAAGGGAACCTGTGTAGTCAAACGATCTCGTCAAAGAACGCCTGGGCGACGGACATAGCCGTGTAGGGGTGGCTGATGGCGATGAAGTGGGCGTACTTGGAGAAACGGTCCACCACCGTGAGGATGACGGATTTGCCACGGACTTTGGGCAAACCCTCGATGAAGTCCATGGCGATGTCCGCCCATACCTGCGAGGGAACATCGAGTGGTTGAAGCAGTCCGGCTGGCTGCACCATCTCGATCTTGTTCCGTTGGCACGTGCTGCAGTCCCGAACGAAGCGCTGCACCAGTGTACGGTCGCCGGGGATATAGAAGTCGCCACGGAGTCGATGCAGCATCTTCTGTATGCCCTCGTATCCGGTCCCGTGTGCTAACGAGAGCACCTGGCGTCGTAGGTCGCCGTGGTCCGGTATGTAGATGTGTGACCCATGAAGGAGGAGACACTCAGGTGCCATGGCTCCTCAAGTGTGCCCTCCTGCAGCTGGCACAGGATGTCGTTCGTCTCAGGTGCCGCACTGGTGGCAGCCCGAATGTCATCGAGGAACGTGAACGAAGGGCTCGAGACGGTTATGGCCGCGACCCTGACGTGTGTCGTGGAGTCGAAATCGCGGTGAGACAAAGCATAGACCACCATGTTCAAATGACTCGGCCGATACCGATGGAGAAGTCGAACCCGAATAGCTTGCTGATCCACTGGTGTTGTGGTATGGTGGAAAGGCGCTGATCGAGCAAGAACTTCAGGGCAAAGTGGTCGGTGCGCAGGAGGAACCGTCGGCCCCAAAGGAAGGGGCGCCAGTGTCGGACCGCCTGCATAAGCCCAATCAACTCGCGCTCGTAAGCTGCGAGTTTCAAGTGGTGCGCCGCAAAGGGTCAGCTGAAGAAGGCGATCGGCCCCCCATCCAGATGGAGGACGGCCCCGAAGCCCGCACCTGAGGCATCATAGTCGACGATGAATTGCTTGTCGAAGACGGACATCTGTAGCACCGGCCTGGATGATAAGGCGTGCTTGAGTGCCTCAAATGCGTCCCCAGCCTCCTTCATCTAAGAGAACGCATCCTTGCACAGGAGCTGCGTGAGGGGCGCGGCGATGGAGCCGAAGTCGTGGATAAATTAGCGGTAGTACCCGGCGAGGCCAAGGAAACCCCGCAGACCCCAGGCTGACCGCGGCGTCGGCCATGACTGGACGGCAGCCACCTTGTCGCTGTCCATAGCGACTCCGTCGGCGGAGATCATGTGTCCGAGGTACGTGACCGATGGCGCTCCAAAGGAGCACTTTCGATCTCTTGATGTGGAGGTCGTGCGCTCGGAGCGCCGTGAGGGCGAGGCGCACGTGTTGTAAGTGTTCGGCCCACGACGAGCTGTAGATTAGTATGTCATCGAAGAACACCAGTATGAACCTGCGTAAGAATTGGCGAAGCACGTCGTTCATCAACGCCTGGAACGTGGCCGGCGCATTGGAGAGGCCGAACGGCATCACAAAGAACTCGAAGTGCACGTGGTGTGTTCGGAACGCCGTCTTCTCGATGTCGTTCGGGTGCATGCGCATCTGGTGGTAACCGGAACGGAGATCGAGCTTGGTGAAGAAGCGTGCCCCATGGAGCTCATCCAGGAGCTCGTCGACCACTGAGATCGAGAACTTGTCCTTGGACGTCTTGTCATTGAGGTGTTGTCTGCCTTCTGCACCAAGAGAACCGGGGCGGAGAAGGCAGACGTACTCGGTCGAATAATGCCCTGGCTGAGCAAGGTGTCGTATTGGCGCTCCAGCTCGTCCTTTTGGAGCTGTAAGTACCGGTATGGCTGAACAGCCACCGGTGCGGTGCCAGGGAGCAAGTGGATACGATGGTCGTAAGCCCGCGCGGAGGGCAGTCACCGTGGCTCCTCGAACAGGTCGTCAAACTGCTGGAGCAGGCCATCCAATAGTGGCAAGTTGGATCCTGCCCCGACAGCGTGTAGTTCCGGTGTCCGGCTGTCACCTGGGGAAGACCCCACATCCTTCCAGGTGATACGTCGTGACCCTCTCGTGAAGGCCATGCACAGGGCCTCAAAATCCCAGAGTATAGGACCCAGTGTGCGCAGGAAATCGACACCTAGGATGACATCAAAGCCAACAAGGTCGATGCCGAAGCAGCTTATGGTGAACTCCTTAGTGCCGATCCTCAATGCGACCCCATGTGCGATCCCTTTACAGGGAACCTGCTCCCCGTTCGCCACCAAGACACGCATGGTGGGATATGGTGCTGTGGGTAGCCAGAGTGTGCGCAGGATCTCGCCGTCGACGAAGTTATGGGTGGATCCGGAGTCGAGAAGGGCCAGTAGACAGCGACCGAGGATGTCGACGTGGAGGTGCATGGTGTTCTCCGTCCAGGCGCCTGCGATGGCGCGGAGGGAGACCATGGGCGGTGTCATCGTGTCATCGCCCTCCGTGGTAACCGCTCGCTCGTCGTGTGGTGGAACGGCTGGCTCTCTAGCTGTCCCGTCGATGAAGTCATCGGTCACCTCCTGATAGAACAGCCGTTGGCACTGGTGTCCACGGACATAGAGCTCGTCACAGTTGTAACAAAGCCCTTGCCGACGCCTCTCCATCTGCTCGGCCGGCGTGAGCCGACAGATGACGCGCGCCGGTGTTGGAGGGACGGTTGTTGGCT
>BCLG01002562.1:26315-36350 GCA_001602295.1 Zoysia matrella | reverse complement strand
CTGTGGCGGCCGGACCACCCGTGGCGCAGGGATGGCTACCATGGCGTCTGCGCGTCGCTCGAATGCTCGAGCCAGATGCATCGCCGTCTGCAGGTCTTGTGGCTCGCGCAGCTCGACGTCCTTGATGTGCTCTGGAAGACCCCCAACCAAGAGCTCCGCGTTCTGGAGAGGGAACATATCTCGGGCATGGCACAAGAGGGCGTTGAAACGGTGGGCATAGTCCTGAACTGTCGATAGGAACGGCAGTCGGGCAAGCTCGGATAGACAAGTGCCCCGGATCGCTGGACCGAACCGCAGGTGGCAGAGCTCTTTAAAGCGCTCCCAGCTAGGCATGCCCTCATCCTGTTCGAGGGTGTAATACCAAGTCTGTGCGGCGCCCACCAAGTGGTACGACACGAGCCAGACCCGGTCCGAGACTAGGTGCGCTGGCCCAAAAAAAACTACTCACAATGTGTGGTGGCGCATCAGGATAGGTCGTGTAGACCGTCCTCGATCTCGTTGGCGCAGGGAATGATGGGATCAGCGAGGGTGAATGTGGCATGGGGATCTGGTGGATGGGTAGTGGGGCTGGTGATGTCTTCTGGAGCTCTAGGTTAACGAGGCGCAGGGCCATGTCGGCCATGGTGCGGTTTATTTCGACGAGTGCTCGTCATGGGGTTGTCGGGCTCGGCTGTGGGCGACGCTGCCGTAGTGGTTGGCGCTGGGCTGGAGGTGGATGGCGGTGGCAGGGAGGTGCCTCAATATTATCCTCGTTACAGCACATGCCCCTGACCATTGAATTACAGCTCTCAATACGTGGAAACACCCCAAGATCAAGCATCCGACTCATGTTTTGTGCAGCATTCTCTACTTTCCCAGCAGAACAGTAACCCTTGATCACTGAATGATATACCGAGAAATGTGGCACAAACCCTTGACAACCATATCCTCCAGGTAAGCTTGTGCCTTATCATATATTCCACTCACACACAGTCCACTCACCAATGTTGCATAAGTCGCTGCGTTTGGTGCGCATCTACTTTCTTCCATTATCCCCAATAATCTTGCAGGCATCCAGCGGTCGCCCCGCACAGCACATCCCAACAATGGCTGTGGTGTAATGCACACTATCAGGGGAAACCCCACGGCCTCGCATGAGACAGAGCAGGCTGTATGCCTCTCTCAGCTGCTTCTTGCGGCATAGAGCATTCGGCGCGGTGGTACACGCCAGTGGATCAGAAGGGATGCCCCTGTGCAGCATTTCGTCGAGCAGTGTAGCTGCGATGCGGACCTGTGCCTTTCAGCAGAGGTAAGGGTGAAGATACAGTAGGTGTGAGCGTCAGGAGCCAAGCGCAGAGACCTGAGGTGGTGGAAGAGGGAGAGTGACACGGCGATGTAGCCGGAGCGGGCGGCAGCATCGATGAGGAGATTGTGCGAAGCGAGGACGACCGGTGCGGGGAGGGTGAGCTGCGAAAAGACGAGGCGGAGAAGGTGGAGCGCAGAGGGTGGAGCGGCAGTACGTTGCGGCCGGACTGTAACGAGCTCCGATTGCGAGGTCAGCAGCTTGTGCAGCCGTGCCGGCGAGATAGCCGGCGGCGACGGGAGCATCGGCGCGGGCGCGACGGCGGCGTGGGCATGAACCATCCTAGCAATGGAAGCCCACCATGCGTACGGATTCGTATTCAACTTTTCAGAGCAACTCGATTATGTGCTTGTAGCCCAACTTGCAAATCAGCCCATGTCATCTTGACGAAGTGACGAGCTTCAGCGTCTAAGATTATACTGATAACTGTAATCACTAATCTGCCATCGTACAGATATTTTTATAATTTATTAGTACTTCCATAATATGAAAAATAATACTGTTAAATTCTTCATTTGCATTTTTCAGAATCAAGTAAATATTTTTTTATATACAAATCCAACTTCTCAATATAAAAATATAGTTAAGTAGTTGATCAATTGTTTTATAATAAGATTATGATTTTAACCTTTCAGTATATTATAAAACATATATTAAAGTTCTGAGAATTGTTTTAAGAAAACATATTTTATAGCATAGGCACTGCTTAGGCCTGAAAACGGCTCGAAAAAATGAATTAAATATAGAGAGGATTGGATCGAATTAGAATTAGACTAAATTTTATTTATTTTTAAATTAAAATTTAATAAGAATCGATTCAGATTGTGAAAGGATCGGCGGGCCGAGCCTGTTGTCACTACCAGCACTAGCTACTAATCTAGGTATGTGACATGTCCACCATATTATGGCTTGCATGATTGGACCAGTATAATATGGCATAAGACATAAAAATAAGTTTATAAAAATAAGCTTATTTTTAAGAAGGACCGGACCAACGTGATTTGTGAGGAATATGTGTTCCTGAATATTTGATACTCTCAAGTAATACAAGACACACGTCTAGTAAGGAAATGAGATATTATATAGGAGTACCAAATGTTTCTTAGAAGAGTAGAAAAGTTGTAGAGTTAATAAAAAATTAATGTTCCACTATAGTTTTTTATTGTTGTCCTATATGGACCTTTTGATATACTTTAACAGTTAGATATCAAAGTAATATGATTTCATATTTTAAACTATGATGGTAAAATAATGTGATAATCTGTATAAAATAATGTTTAGGTATCTTGAAATGCTTTTTTTCTTTTTATCTATGCATTATACAAAGTTACATTTGTTCCAGTGTATGTAATGAATTCTATACTTATGTGAAAGTATGATAAATATCTTTTTATTTGAATAAAACAAACAGAAACAATGCATTGTTATGATATACTCTTTCTATTGCTAAATTGATATCGCCGTTGACTTCTGATACCAACTTTAACCATTCATTTTATTAAAAAAATATGATAATTTTATATATTTTATTATAATTTGCTTTATAATCACCATATTCTATTCTTTGATAAACAATGCATTGTTATGGTACGTATATATCCGTGCACCATGCTTCAGAAAAGATTTGCAATTTTGCATCCAGTGACTCTGTACGTTTACATGCGTGGAGTGGGGGGAAGCTGCTACTGGACAACGATAAGCAACATTCGGTGCTGCAAGAATGAAGCGAGGCCGTCGGGCGATGACCCTTGGCCTTGATGCTCTAATCATACCTCCATTGTCACCTATAGATCTACATGTGTCCGCGCACTATGCTAAAAAAAAAGATTAGCATTCGGCGACTCTCTGGGTGCATGGGAGAGTGGGGTAGCTGCTCGCTTGCCAATGATGCATGCGAAAGCTACAATCGGCGCTGCAAGAGTGAAACCTGCACGAGAGCCCTTGATTCTGTAATCATGTAGGAGTAGTAGCCATGGTCTTCTCGTAAGCCAGATGCCAGTACGCGGTAGGCCACGCTTTGCCGGACGGATATCTAGCAAACTGCCCACCCGTGAAGATATTTTCTTTGCGGAAGTATCTACGAGCTACGCCTACTAGGCGTCGACACGCGGACGCACATCCGGGAGATATTTTCCTCGCGAATCCCCAGCAGATACGGTATAGATCAGGTAATTAAGCATTTCGCTGAGTCGTCGTTGCACTCGCAGGCTGGCCACTGATCTCATCTCCTCCACGTTGTCCATCCGACGCCGACGGGTCGCGAGGTGGTGCGCGGCCGGCGCGGCTCCGCCTCTCGTTCTGCTCTCTTTTCCCCCCGATCCGCAGTCATTCCATCCACTTTCTTTCTTCCTCGTGGCCAGATGCGCCTCCTCGCGAGAGAATGTTCGATGCTCGCACGCCAAACAGCCAGCCAACCAGCCAACCAGCTGGGGGTGGGCAGGGCCGAGAAAAAGGAAAGGCGGCCTCCGCTTCACCTGTCTGGTCAACCTGTGGATCGAGATCGCGGGAAGACAGCGATGCCCGGCGCGGCCCCGGCCATAGAGCGCGGCCAGCTGACCACACGCACCGTCATCGATCCGTCCAGAAACGTGGGGCGCTGCTGCCGCCTGAATCACGGATCGGGAAAAGATCTCGCGTCCGTTGCGGGAAAAATATCTCTACTCCTAGGAGTTGTCGACGCAGCGGCAGCTGATAGTATGCCAGAGGAGAGGAGCCAAGTGGCGATCCGTGAGATATTTTGACGGATGGCGCTCCGCCGCACTGACCGACGGCGTCCACCGTCCGAACATCGGCGATGTTGGCACCGCGTACCTGCTCGTGGTCGCGGGGGCATGGGTTTTGTACAAAAATATTCGACGCAAGGGAAGCGAGAACCGAAAACAGTCGTGCGCCGGCCGAAAGCGTCGGTACGACGAACGCTTGGCATCGGCTGTGAATGCAATCGCTCAAGGTCCCGACTCGCGCGCCGGTACGCTGTCATGATCACCCATCAGGCCATCACTCACGACAGGTTCACGCCGAGGCCACGTGAAGCCTAGTCAGGCACAATCACTCGCACCGCGACGACGTCTCAAATCAGGGACAGGATTAGTTCGCCGAGAACAAGATTCTCATCCAGTCATCCTCCACCCGATCGGCGTTGGTCCTGGTCTGCTGCAACTTGCAGCCAACGCGAATGGCAATTCCCGCACAGAGGAGGAGATACTACTACTACCGCTCCACGTCGAGCCCGTCGTACCTTGGAGACCCAGAAAAAGGGAGCGGGCGGCCAGGGCCACAGACGTTGGCAAACTTGCTTATCTCCTCGTTCTCTCCCTCTCGCACGGCGACGCCCGCTGGCCACTTGGCCGTGGGTACATTGTCCATCCACCGCCTCTTGCTGCTGCCATTTGTTTTGTCTCTCGTCTGTGTGGTGCGAGCGGTTTGAGAAAATATCTACTTTTTTTTTTTTTGAGCAAAGAAAATATCTTCTTCGCTTTTTGAAACGGTCAAAAGCAAAAATATCTTCTCTAGCGGCAACAGTGTGTCTATACTTCACGTAAAAATCAGGGTGATTAATACCCCGTTTGAATCCTGGTGGGATAGTAAAAACGGGATGAAAAAAATGTCAAAAGAAGTCAAACGGAGGAGATTTTAGAAGAAATAATAGAAATCTTATGTCAAAAATCTCAAAATCCATAAAAGTTAAAGGTAATCCGATTCAAACGGCGCTAAAAGGACGGGTGAGCGGGTTACAGCTCACGCGAGACTTTGCGTGGAGCCCGTGGCGCCGTGTGTGGCTGCCTGACGGGGGTCTCGAATTTCTTTGGTGGAGACTGGAGACGGTGGTGTTCTAGAAGGCTGTGGCTCAGCTAGTGTGTCTTCCTTCTTTTTTCACGTTTTCATTGATGGACCGACCGGGAGCACCCAAAACTGGTGTAGGCCATGGGCGGGTAAATCTCGTCCATCCTTTTTGATGCAGACGACTGTTTGTCTAACTGGATGAAAACGGTCGAAGAAAATAAACTAAAAATAGTGAAGCCCGGATCAAATTAAAATCGGACTCAATTTCAATTTATTTTTAACTAAAATTTAATAAAGACAAAAAAATTATGAAAAGATCCGCGGGCCGGACTCTTTTATCACCCTTAACTGAGGCAGACCTTTTAACATATGCCATTTCACTTTTATTTCGATGCATTTTTCAAATTTAATTGATTTATTTAACAAAAACATGTTTAGCATTATTTTGTTCGACTCTTCTGCTGGTCATGCCATATTTAGACAATTACAAAAGGGCAGATATACTCCAGAAATGTGTAAAGTGCCATGTGTTGAAGCATCATAACTCTATTTTTTTAAAAAAAAATACAACTTAATATAGACCTATTACTTCATACTTTACACATGCATTTACGTCATTTTCACATCATAAAAACACAAGGCATGCTCTCAGAAAAATCATATATAAAACACAAGATTCAAAAACTATTTTTGCAATAAAAAATAGACAAACGATTTTTTCCCCTCTCTTTGGGGTGGGGGGCATTGGCTTCGTTCGGTTGTGATTTTTACCGCGGATTGCCGCTGCGCTGATTCCTGTGCATAGCATCGTCTACAGTAAAAAACAGTTTTAACCTTGCCGCAGCTGCCGCTGCAATCCAGAGATCCGAACGCTCCCATTGTAACATAACATCCAATTGCTTTAGGGTTCACTGCACACATTTCTATGTCCTGTTTCAAATTTTTTTTATCAACTCCTACGACAATTTCACATTCCAAACGGAGTAGTTTGGATGTTCAAACTTATCCACTGTTAGAAGGGGTACGAGATAGACAACAAATCCATGAAAATGTAATCCACTCCCATCAATATCAGCCACTCAGACAAGTCAAACAGATACTCCCGATCTCCACAAACCATTTTTATTACCGACCTTAACCATTGTTAAGCAAGCAAATAACACCAACCACGAATTTGAGCGCTCCATAGTCCAAGCCCTCAAGATATTATCGTGAACGAGACGAAATGCCAACCACTCGCATACCTGACATCGCAAACATAAGAATAGAAAATTCCACCAAAACCGGGGCCAGCCTCCTCTTTCCACCTTCACCACAGCCACACGACGGCACGATCCAGCAGCGCGACAGGGCAGCAACCCATCCACGACCCCACGATCCCGCTTCCTCGCCTCTGGACGCACCACGTGTCCCTTCCTCAGCCGTAGATCGGATTCTTTAGCTCCTGGCCTACCACGTGTCCCTCCCGCGCTGGAAAATATCAGCCTTCCGTGCGCGCGTGAGATATCCCGGCCACGGACCGGGCTCCCGCCACGTCACCGCGCCCCCCCCCCCCCCCCCCCCCCCCCCCCCCCCCCCCCCCCCCCCTTGGCGAACCTCGATCCGCGGCGGATTGTTCGTCGCCTCTCGCCTGACGTGGCGGCCGCGCCCACCGGTCGAGTGGCTGCAGATATTTCCGGGCCCCGCGGGCTCTCACGTTGTGCCCACCTGCCACGGCCCCCACGCCCCACTGATATGGCAGGTCTAACATAGTTGGCCCACTTGTCAGTGGTGATGGTTAGGCTATGTATATAGCCCGCGCCGCATCGACTTTGTCTTGGCTCTCACACTGGCATTTTGATTTCACCGCCCACCAATTCCGGTTTCTTCCAAGCGGTGAGCGCGAGGAGAGAGAAAGAGGTTGAAGTGGCTGCCGGGCTCCGGCGAGGAGGAGGTGGAGGTGGAATGGGGGGAGCAGCGGACGAGGAGATGAAGGTGGTGGATGTGGAGGACGGGGACGCGGAGGAGGAGGGGTCTACCAAGGAGACGCGGATGCTGCCGAGGATGCCGGTGCGCGTGCTGCTCGCCGAGGGTGACGACTCCACGCGCCACGTCATCTCTGCGCTGCTCCGGAAGTGCGGATACCGAGGTGCGCACCTTCTTCGCTCGCAACAGTTCGCTGGATCCTTGATTGGTTTAGGTTGCATAGGGTCAGGCGTAAAAGTGGCTGCCTAACCGGTAATCAGATGAGTACAAACATGAGCTGAGTTGCCTGTGGAATGTTGTTGGTGTTGCTGGTTTGTTACTACTGGCGACTGAATAGACTCTTGTGGTGTGCGGTGGGGGAGTTGCCAATTTTGGGAAGTGCCGATGTTTCTGGGCGGTAAAATCTGGAGGCGAGTTCTGATTTTGCTTGCTTTGTTTAACCAAGTCACAAGTCAAAGTGGTATGATAGACTGCTTGCCGCGCTTTCTAGTATGATTGAAGCCTTGATCTGCTTCCCAGGAAACAAATATTTGGTCAGAGATGCTAATTACGATCCTAGTTGACGGTGACTATATGGATTCCGGATATAGTCTGTCACCGAGCATTGCCCTGTTGCCGCAATGCAATGAAATCCGGAGTATTGCTGGCTGCACTTTAGGCTACAGCACTTAAGGCCCCGTTTGGAACGGAGGAATTCCTCCCTTTCCTGTTATTTTTTCCTGCAAAATTCCTGTGAAATTCCTGCGTTCCAAACGGGGCCTAAGACTTGCATGAGCCAGGATGCAACTAGAAGAATAGTACAGTGTACTCTAAAATTACATATTTAAAATTACATACCGCAAAGGCTCTACCTTGGTTAGTTATCTCTAGAAGCACTACTCAGATCCTGTGTTCTACTCTCGATCGAAGTGATTATCAATCTGGGTTTAAAAAATTCACTTGTGTCCCCCACGCCAAGCATAGGTCTAGTGACTAGCCTAGATTGTTGGTCACTCACACAGGTCACGCTGCCGCTGTGAAATGGTGATATAGGATTCAGGGGGTTTTCTCGACCTGCATGCATGAGAATGTGTTCTCTTAGCAAAAATAATTTAAAGTAACCCGTAAGCCTCACGTTTTTTTGTCAAAAAAAAATTCTAAGCCTCAGTTCAAATCAAAGCTAAGTCTATATCAGAGTGCGCCAATCTTCCTACTATGCCTTACTGACCATGTTTGTTCATGCAGTTGCTGTGGCCTCTAACGGTATGAAGGCATGGGATATACTAAAGGAAAAATGTTTCAACATAGACCTCGTTTTAACAGAAGTTGAACTTCCTTCGATGTCTGGGTTCCTCCTGCTCTCCACAATCATGGAACATGACGCGTCAAAGAACATCCCCGTCATAAGTATGTGCTAAACTATGTCACCCTTCTTGTGATTTTTCTTATGCCACTATTAAACCTTATGCTAAGCTTTTTTGTTGCATCCAGTGATGTCCTCACATGATTCAGTAAGCATGGTTTTCAAATGCATGCTAAAGGGTGCAGCAGATTTCCTTGTTAAACCAATAAGAAAGAATGAGCTAAGTAATTTGTGGCAGCACGTTTGGAGAAAACAACTGGTGAGGATACCATATTTGCATCAATTTTTGCATATCTGCATTTCTTTTCTTGCTTTTGTCCACTGAGAATTAGATTTTGCACTCGTTACCAGAATTAAGTACAGCAAAATATCTCTTACCGTATTTACAGGCAAACAGCGGACCTGATGTGCAGAATATACAACAAGAAGGGAATCTTAAAGAAAGAATCGAGCAGAAAATTGCTGTGACAAAAGCTGAGTTATTGATTCAAAATGTCGCCCGCAAAAATAAAGACAGCAGTGAACAAGAAAGTGATGCTCAAGTAAGTTTTGAGATTACTGTGGTCTTTTCCTACAACCAGTAGCCAAGGTTTTAAGTTTTGACATTTAATATTCTATTATGAGCTACATATGGTATTTGTGCTCGTTTATTTTACATGGCTCAGTCAGGACCGAACGGTAACTCTTCAACTGATGTTTGGTCCAAAAAGGCAGTTTCATTACCCAGAGTAAAACTTATGCCCTCGTTTATTTTACATGGCCCAGTCAGGGCCGAACGGTAACACTTCCATCAACTGATGTTTGGTCCAAAAAGGCAGTTTCAGTACCCACAGAGTAAAACTGATGCCAAGGCATGAATTTAATTGCTAAAATACTGGATTGTTGATGTAACACTTCACCATTGTTGTGATGTTTCCTTCAAGGCATGATCATGCATAGCTTTGTGTCAACAATATGGGTAACAATCAGGATACACTAATAGCACAAAACATGACTTTTCCTAGAATAAGGTTATGGCAATATAGATGTACCTTCGTGTCTGAATATGGGTACATCAGTATTGGATACAGTTATGTTTGGTGAAGCATCAGAGACACAAAACTGGATAATTTTGAAATATCCAATAGTTTGCTATTCTATTATTTGCTTCCTTTTTTTAACGGCTTACACTAAGTTCTTCATGTACTGAATTTTATAACTCTTGTGCAGAGCTCTTGTACAAGGTCAGAGCCGGAGGCTGAGAGTAAGCAGGCTAACAACTTTCTGGAGTATAAGCACCCAACAGAAAGGCATGTCCTTATTCCTAACCAGAAGAACGCTGAGAAAAATGGACAGACCAAAATTCAATGTAAAAGTCGTCTCTATTACTAATTTGTTTCTATTCTCGTACTTGTATTCATTTGCAAAAAAAATATTAACTCCACCTGATTCTGATTTGGCAGCATCTAAAGATAATATCTTGATTCCAACAAAAGAAGATGGATCATCACCAAGGAAACGGATTTGTTTGAATGACAGTAATTCTGAGAAAGCTTCCAGAGCTATAGATCTACTCCATATTATTGACGACCAGCCAAACCATAACATACAAAGGGATGCTGAT
>BCLG01002562.1:12277-23401 GCA_001602295.1 Zoysia matrella | reverse complement strand
ACGTGCGCTGCGACGTCACCGTCGGGCTCGGAGAGGATGTGGTTCCCGCCGGCGGTGGTGGCGTCGGGAACGTGCCGCTGCTTGAGTACCCGATATGTTTCGTGGACGCTTGACAGCGGGCTTGTGCTGATCATCCGCTCATGGTTGCCTTGATAGCCAATCGAGATGGGGAATAAGGATCGCTGATTGAGCTTGGAGTTGGAATTCAGCCCAGATTCTGAAATTAGTCCGATGCTAGCTGAAGCCATGGCCCACACGATAATGCCGAGACTCGGCCCAGCAAGGCGTTCTGGTGTTCGTAGATGGGTTTTCCAGCCCACTCCATCATAGCATTAGCAGCGGTGCATCCGCAAAGCAAATTAGAAGCAAACTTCAATAATTTCTGTGTCTCAAAAAGAAGAACATGCGCTGCTCGACGGCCTGTGTGTACTAAATATTTGTGACGACAGTTAGAACGCGTAGAAGAACATTGAACAGAAATAAAAACGTTAAAAGATGCGTCATCCGTGATCTGAAAAGAACTGATAAATTAAAGTATTGTATCAAGTGTCAAACGCATTTGGTTGACAGATAAATATGACCTATTGTTTGATTGGCCTATCATTTTCCAGTGACAAACATTTCCTATTCAGTGTACACTGACTGAAAACCTAAGTGCTAGATTTTAGGGGCCAGAGGTGAATATAAAAATCGGAGGGTCCTATATATCTCTTGTCGATCAGTTATGTTTTCAATGATCACCGTCGTTAAACGTCTATCATATGCTGATACCGTATGCAATTTTGATTCGACTAGACGTTGAGAAGGATAGCCTTCAGCCTTTCTTTATTTGTAGACTCATAGCAAATCGAGCCTTTTAAAAAGGAAAAGAAACATAGCCTAATGATGGGCGTGTGGAACACGGAATTGCTTGCTGAAGCGAAACAAATCATCAAAGTTATGAACAAATGAGACTTTAATGGACTATGCATGTACAAATGCTACGGCGAAAGAACGCTCAGATTCAAGGGCTTTAGGAGAGGATGAATGCTCCACTTAAAAGCAAAACAAAACCACTTACAAATTACTTCTATGAACAGTAAACTCAACACATTTAAAATAACTTTGTATGTAAATATTACGTAAGTAGTTTTATGATTTTGTTTGTAAGGTAGAAACGGAACTACTATTCCACCACGCGGCGCACGTGCTGGGACGAGAGCTTCTCCGTGCGCGCCACGCGTCGCCGTCCCGACGAGCGGCGCGCGCGCCGCACTGCACCGCGGATCACCAGACGACGTGCGTGGACCAGCACCCCGCGCTCAAAAAGCGCCGGAAAGCCACGGCACCGCACGCTGCGCTTCGTCCCGGTCCGGTACTCCGGTCGACGTGCCTTGCAAGCGTCGGCAACACGTACGTCCACCACAGGCTCGTCTCCACGTGACCGCGCGTCGCCCGGGTCGATCCGTCCGTCTCGCAAGGCGCTGCGGTCTGCGCCGCGGGGAGCAGGTTCTTGTTGGATTCTTCCTCGATGCCGACGGCCGCCCGCCGCGAGGCAGCTTTCTACAGCGCACCGGTAGCCGGCCCTGCGCACGCTGGCGGCGGTAGAGACGACCGGGATTCCTGTTGTAGTTTGTTACTTACGTACTGACCGATCTGCTTCCTAGCGGGAAAACTGGGGCAGAACACGTGCTCTCCCGGAGTCCCGTGTGGAGTTACATCGGCTGGCACGCTTGTGTTCTCGGTCTGACTCATCCATGCTTCAAGATAAGACTAGGCAAGGATACGGTCGACAGCAAAACAAAAATGCAACCATGGTACCGCATTCATGCGTGTGTACATTAAAAAAGTACTCCGCCCCAATGGACCATTCAGCTTTTCTGCTGTAGTGGATAATTATATTTATGTCTACTCTTTCCGAAGGAGGAATTGCGACCGAATGAAGCCCAGCGGATAAAGTTTTGCAGCAAACCGTACAGCTCTTCTGACACGATATGAAAGTCCTGCTCGGTTTTAAAATATAAGCATTTTAGATTTGAATAAAATTAAAAAAATTTAACTTCTACTAATAATATCTAAAAAATTATATATTTTTAATATAAAAATATAATTTTTATAAAAATTTATTTAATGATGAATTCAAAAGAAATAATTTTTATATGATAAAACATTATTAATTATACTCGCTTTGGTTTTAAAATATTGACATAATTGATTTTTTATATCAATTTTAACCACTCGTCTTATTCAAAAAATTTGTCAAACATGTAAAATTTTATTATTATTTGTTTTTATCATTGATGAATTTAAATTACGGCTAATAATTTTACACAGTGAAATAATTTTTTTAATAAGACGAATAGTCAAAATTGATACGTATTTAAAGTCAACGGTGTCGATGATTTAAAACTAGAGAGAGTATATTATTAGTTGTCAAAGTAATAAAAGTTTGGTTTTGACTAAACTTATAAATGTTTATATTTTAAAACGGAGAGAGAAGTGATAACTATCATCAATTTTCTATTGTTGCTTATTTCATCTTCCAAGTTGTTAATAGCGCCGGCCAGGGATAAGTGCGATGAATGTTTTGTTTGTTCAGATACGACAACATAGAGATTCCAACAGCGTTGCTTGAAATTTGTGCGAACTAGAACAAGGGCACGCATTAGGTCAAATAATGACAGTAACCCCCAAGCAACGCAAGACACTCGACAATGCTGTTTCCTTACAACACGCACCACCGGAGAACCGTGTATTGAACGCTGCTCCCACTTACTACTTTCTCTGTTCTTTAATTGCTGTTGTAGTTGACTTTTTAATTTAATTTTGACCTATTCGCTTTATTCAAACAATTTGCTCGAATATATAAAATTTTAAATTGTGATTCAAATAACTTTAATGATAAATCAAATTATACAAATTTTATCAAGAATTTTTTAATAAAATAAATGGTCAAAGTTAAATTTAAAAGTCCACGACGACATCAATTAAAGAACAAAGAGAGTACTAACTTTGCAAAAAATATCTCGCTTGGTTCCATTGTCAAAGGCGTCACTTGAACTGACGATCAAAACGATGGTCACGTGATATAAGGGCACGTCATATTTTCCCCATTTTTTGAATCTGACAGGAACACCATCTTCATTGACAATTGTAGAATTCACTTCGGAATGGCAATTCGGTCCTATGATTCAGGTCTTTTTCGGGTTGAATAATTGTTGTCACCATCGATCTTTAATTTCAACTTTAACCGTTCGTCTTATTAAAAAATTTTAATAAATATTATATATTTTATTATAATTTGATTTATCATTAGAGATATTTGAATTACAACTTCAAATTTTTCACATTTAAGCAGTACTTTTTTTTATGGCCGTTCCTGTCACCCGTGCCCAACCCTAACGGAGTCAGATTTGGGACGAGTTCTTTTTTATCCCACCTACGGGACCATCCAAGACCTAAAACCGTGCCTTGTTCCTTTTTGTGAGTTCCTCTCCTCCTATCTCAGTCCATCGTAGCCCATTTAACTCAGGGCCGGTGCTGAGGGAATGCAAGAGGTGTGACCGCTCTGGCCCCCTGTGCTGAGGAGCTGCGGGAGAGCAAGTAGCCAAGTACTCGTAGAAGAAGTTATCTGTCTGTGATTTTCTGATGTGCTAATTAAATTTTAGATAAAATCTATGTTATTCCAAATATGCATGACAACTCTAAACCTCATATGACAATACCATTAACACTACTTATCGGAATAAGACCTATAAGTAACTTCAGATTTAACAAAGAAGATTGATTTTGCGAAGTCTAAAAAAGATTATCATTTTCACAACTAGAGTTGAAAATTGGACTGATTTTGCAATTGCGTCTATAAAAGAATAATTAAGTAGATATGGGATCCAGCCAATCTATAAGGACGATGAAGAAATTATTTTATTACCAGCATCGCGAGGTCAAAACGTTAACGCACCAATCAGATTAAACTCATCGCATCACTAAGCACTCGCCACCTGCGGCACGGACGAGCGGCCAACGAAGCGTCTGGCTCTCTCTCTCAACGACGGCTGTCTTCCGACGTCCACACGCAGCCCAGAAGCGAGCAAACGAGAGAGAATCCCGCGACCGAGCTTGCCCACCGGCGCACACAACCGCGACGTTTCCGACCCCTCACTCCACTCCCTCTCCTCCACCAACTGTGCATGCCTTTCTCTTAGTCCCTACCCGGCCATGCCGCTCGTATAACTACCAAACGGTGCGAGAAGCCAATCTCGAGTTAGGAACAGAAACCGGAACCAGCTCTTGCACTCCCATACGGAGGTCGTCTTGTCCGTTCCACTTGCCTGCATCTCCAGCCCTAGGCTTCCTCTTGCTCTGGTCGTCGCTCGGGATCCAGCTGAGGCGTGCAAGGTTCCTGCTTCGCCGAGGGTTAAAGCGGCCGCTGCCTTCCGAGCTCGATCCACCGCTAAATTGAAGTCGACGACAGCCTTTTTCTTGGTCCCGATTTAGGACCAACCGCTTCAGGTCCGTTCCGGGGTCAAGGGAAGCGAGAGCATGGCTGCGGCCACTTCTGCTCCTTCCACCGTGTCCCTGCTCCCGATCTCCCAGCTCAAGCAGCAGCGGCACGCCGCGGGCGCGCTGGTCGTGTTCCGGCGCCGGCCCCGGGACCCGTCTCGGCGGAGGCGGTACGTCGTGACGGTACGCGCAGCCTACTCCAGCCCAGCTGACCTCCCGCGCAATCTCTCTGTTTTTTTTTTTTCTTTTTGGGGAGCGTCGTGAGCTGATGAATCGGCCGGGGATCTGTACGTTTTGTTTCCAGACGGCGAGGCTGTTCGGGCCGGCGATATTCGAGGCGTCGAAGCTGAAGGTGCTGTTCCTGGGCGAGGACGAGACTTCGTCACCTCAGCACCCAGCGGCGTCGGCGACCGGGAAGCCGCCGCTGCTGCCGCGGACGTACACGCTGACGCACAGCGACGTGACGGCCAGCCTCACGCTCGCCGTGTCCCACACCATCAACAGCGCGCAGCTGCAGGGGTGGTACAACCGCCTGCAGCGCGACGAGGTGGTGGCGGAGTGGAAGAAGGTGCAAGGCCGGATGTCGCTGCACGTCCACTGCCACATCTCCGGCGGCCACTTCCTCCTCGACTTCATCGCCGGACTCCGCTACTACATCTTCCGGAAAGAGCTCCCTGTGGTACGTACAGTACGTGATGCCCCGATGCCCAGCCATGGACCACATGCGTTCTCGATACGCTGCAAATTGATTCATTCATGAATCTCTGATTGGTGAGCGAGAGGCCACGCCGGTAACCCGGCACCAAATTGGCCTGTGACGTACTTATTTTGCATCATGTCGTAGTCCCCAACCCCACCGCGATTACAACATGCTAGGGAATCCGTTGCACATCTCGGTACTGTAGTCAGCACTGCTGGATCATGAGACGATTGAAGTTAATAGAAGTAGTATCACTACATGTTCGTTCAGTATCAGTCGGCCCCGCCGTATGCTTAGTCGCGACTCTGCTCTGGCTGCAGGTGCTGAAGGCGTTCGTGCACGGCGACGTGGACCTGTTCCGGCGGCACCCGGAGCTCGAGGAGGCCACGGTGTGGGTCTACTTCCACTCCACCCTGCCCCGCTTCAACCGCGTCGAGTGCTGGGGTCGCTCCGCGATGCTGCCGCGCCCGCCGAGGAGGAGGGGCAGCGGAGCGACGACCGGCTGCCCGCGGGCGAGTGGCCGCGGCGGTGCCCGCAGCAGTGCGAGTGCTGCTTCCCGCCGCACAGCCTCATCCCCTGGCCCAACGAGCACGACATGGCCGCGGACGGCCCCGTCGCCGGCCAGAGGCAGCAGTGACCCGGTGACAGTGCGGTCGCGTTCGCGTTCGCCGCCGCTTCTGTTGCCGTTCCGTAGGCCGTAGTTTAGCGAGTTGCTTTGGTTGGATTTGTACGTAGCTGCTGTAAAAGCGAGCGCATGCAAGGGCGCCAACACGGCCTGCATGCCTGCGTTGCTCTCTATTCTTTAATTGCTAGTTTAGTTTAGTTCAGCTCTACTACGGTCTACAGTGCTGGGCATGAACTCGCTGCACGGTTGCCTTGTAAATAGTTACAGTAGACCTCTAGATCCTAGATGGCAAAGAATGAACACCATGTTGAGAGTGTTCGTGTGAGTACTCCCTCCGTTTTAATTGATGAATTTTAAATTTAATTTTGACTATTTGTTTTATTAAAAAAAAATGATAAATTTTATATATTTTGATATAATTTAATTTATCATTAGAGTTATTTGAATCACAAGTTCGAGTAAATTTTTTGAATAAAATAAATGATCAAAATTAAATTTAAAATTCAACAGCGACATCGAAGAGTATATGCACAGTAAATTGAATTCGTGTACATTATTCGATTAAATCGTGTCGTGCTATACGTCAATGGAGTCTCTATCTGTGAAAGCGTGAGCGGGGGAGAAGCCGTTGCGTGTTTGGTAATCGTTGCTCTGAAAACGGCCCTGTGCCATGAGTTTGGACTTGGAGTTACCGGTAGCTTCCGTGATTGCGTGCTGGCTTCGGTGAGTTTTCTGGCTCTGCAGTTTCATCATAAATCGACGGGGTTCTCCAAGTTGCTGGGCTAGAATAGAGCGAAAGATCGTCTCGCCTGGGCGCCGTATTGCTGGAATCGGCAACATTTTTCAGCAGCCGTCAATTTCTTAGGTCTTCTTTCTGCCATCTTTTCTGTAATTCAGCTTCGTGTGCTCATATGGGAGTCGATGTCACTGGCCCCGACAAATTACAAACTGTCGTCTGTCGACTATCTTCGCCTACGCTATTATAGACAGATCTGACGATTAGTCTTTCTTAAAAGAAAATGATTGACGATCATAATATTAAGATGTTTTCTTTTAAATCTTTTAGGGAGCATCTGCATGTTTTTTTCTTTTTACCTTTTCATTTTATCACCTTTCGCTCTGGGATTTTTCCTTTTCAGTTTAACTCAACAAGAGCACACACAGTCCACTTGTTTTCCGTAGATAGGCCCAACCAGGCCTCCTAGCCTTAATGGGCTTTCAGCTATCAGCGGCGTACGGTCGAGCCCACTAAACCAAACACCGCGAGCCCATCCATCGCCTCTTGGTCATTGGGCGCCTTTCCGTTCCGTTCCGTTCCGTTCCTACCTCCATTCCACACCAGGCTTCAACTTATGTTTCAACGCAAAAACCGCTCCGGAGCGGTTTGACAAAAACCACGAAAACCGTTCGGTTTTTCGTTCAAAATTCAATTTTCAAATTTTAAAACGGTTTGGACGGTTTGAAAGCGGTGAACCGCGCGGTTTCAGCGGTAAACCGCTCGGTTGTCCTGAAAACCGCTAACAGCGAAAACCGAGCGGTTTTTGCTGAAAACTGTGAGATTTTTGCGGTAAACCGTTTGATTTATCTGAAAATCGCGAAATTAGTGAAAATTAAGAAATTATATTAAAAAGTGCTGGAAAATTGGGCATGACCTATTCTAATTTCTTTTAATATCAACATACACAATATACTTCATCCATAAATAAAATATAGTTATTCATTCATAACAAATTCAAAATTCGGAACACAATAAATCCATATATACATGTTGTTCATTCACAGCAAATCCAAAGTCCATACATAATTTTCGAAGCACATTTTACTTGTGAATTGTACTCCAATCAAAATATGCATTGTCGCACTCTTCACTTGAGAGGAGTTGAATTCTTCTAGAAGCTAACAACTTTGCTTTGAATTCATTCCAAGATTATCCCGTTCAAGCAGTAGTTGTCTCCCATTGCGAGTATAACATGTTATAAAACTCTGAATTTTACCATTGGTATACCTATGTGGTGGGAGGTTGTGTGCTACGATCACCGTACGGATAATTGTAGTACTCATTACTTTGGCTGTATGAAGAATCACTGTCTGGCGCGGAATAGTATGCGCCGTAGTAATGCTGCCTCCCCCCATCGATGTCCTTGGTGACTGTGGGGCACTATGATCCTCATCCTATGTAGCATGGGTATAGTCTGTCTCACCTAACAAAAAAAGTGAAGTGTAAGATAAATGAGTCAAAATTGATCGTATGATGCGAAAAATTTGTTACCTGTGAAACGATGAGTTGTGACCGGTGCCTGTGACTCAAGAACTATAGTGCCTGGTGGGTCTTCAGATGTAGTCCGGGAGCTGCTATCATTTGATTTCTGGTAGTCCGGGCTTCGTCTACCGTCTCCAGAATCTGTGGAGTCGTCACTGTCTACATTCTTACCTTTCCCTTTGCTTCTTAACCTCATCTTTTTATCACTTTTTTTGGTCTTGCACTTTGAACCTTTCTCTTGACTATGTGAGTATCACCCATATTTTGATTCGCCCATTCAGATATTGTTACAGCATGAGACAAGCGCAGCAACTGTCTACCAGCGTCATCATTTGTAACAAGACGGCTGGGTACAGAAATGTCAGTCTCTGTGCCATCTTCATCAAGAATAGGGTCAGAATTGGATCTCCCATGTTACATCCATTCTTGAATAGGATTTGAAGAATCATACAACGACAGCTCCATGAGACGATCAAATGGATCGGCTTCTGGTAGCTTATATGTCCATGAAACATCTCGCATACGGATCCGAAGGTTGTAATTAACATACACCAGCTTATGCAATTTCTCATGAGATAATCTGTTACGCACCTTCGTGTGGATCAATGCAAATATACTCCAGTTGCGCTCACAACCACTGGATGATGCACACTGTGAGACTATCCGTAATGAAAGCTGCTGGAGATGAGGTGTGTCACCTCCAAACATGTTCCACCAAGCTGCAGGAGAAGTATGCTTATCCACTGCCATTCTGTTGGCCAACTCAGTGCCAAATGAACCTTGTTTTCTTCTTAAAAATTTCTACCTCCTGCAGAGCATGCACACACAAGTCGGTTGATGCTATGCGTGTAAATGCCTCTCGAATATCGTTCATCATATTTCGACCCATCCCGTAAGAATAGTGACTTCTTGGGTTCAAAAATCCAGCTGCACATGTAACAATAGTTAGATATTGTTGCAGTACAAACAAAAAATACAACAATATTTTTTCGTAAGTACGTATTAGCTGCATTCACAAAGATATCATTGTATATGTCCACCATCCTACGATTTATAATGTCCATATACCTTTGCGTCTCTCGCTCATCATTCCTATAAAGGGCTTCATATTCATTTTTACATAAATGATATCTGAGAAGTACTTCACTCAAGTAGGGCTCTTGTCTTGATCAGCAAACCGAAGAAACGCATACAAAGGTTGCACTGCATCTACCACATGTTTCATTGAATCCCACCATGACATGCTTCCTAGGCAGGAGTGAGCATGCCTTCTGTCCTCAGTATTGGCAAATCTACTATTTAAAAATGTCTCAGAACCCATCTATGCCATGAATTTTTCTCTTCGACGAAGCATACTCTCAAGAAACATGTAGTTTGTGCCAAAACATGTTGCATTCCATTTTATCAACTCACCACCAATAGTATTGGTCATTATAGAGTGCAACTAATTATGATTATACAACCAACGAGAAATGTTACGAGCCGACTGTATCATAGCTTTATGCTCTAGAAACTCACCAATAGCCTTTAGCATCAGGTTGATTGTATGGGCCACACATGGTTGCCAGACAATATGAGGATACTTGTTTATTAGCAGCTTACACGCCTTTTTATAATTTGAACCATTGTCTGTAATAAACTGCACAATATTGTCTGCACCTACATCAATGCATACCTTATTCATTTCCTGCAAAAGAATGTTTCTTTGTTCAAAATACCATAGGTAAAAATAAAATAAATAGTGCACAAAACTGTTTCATTGTTCAAATATCATAGCTGCAAATAAAACAAATAGTACTATAGAATAAATATATGTCTCGTACCTTGAATATAAAGTCCGCAGATTGGCTGTGCCCAGTAACATCACATGAGTTGTGAAAAAACATGACACCATTACAGTAGATCATAAAGTTTATCAAGCTCATCCCTGTAGGGCCAGTCCAAAAGTCACACATAATCGTGACACCGTACATCGGCCACTCCATCTTGAATTTATTGAATTCTTTCTTGATGTCTTGCTCGTTAGCATCAAGATACGTGTCATCTATTTCACTTTCAGTTGGGCTAGCCACGCCTTCATCTGCAAATATCATGACACACGACATAAATATGATAACATATAACGAAAAATGTAATACAATAAAATAAAGTTCTCGTACCCCATCTCTGTGTCTCCTTTATAGCACTAACAAAGTATAGACTATCGGCTTTTCTATCAGAGATGGCTTCTGTATGAAATTTTTTTGACCATGCGCGTCCAATAGCCGACTTTGCTTGCTTGCTCTTCGCAGTTCATAGACCTGTATCAATTCTAGTTTGAATCCGTTCATTACCTGACCTCTGTGATGTGAACCTCCTCATCATACCAAACAATCCAGACCCACCACCTCTCTGCGACGAACCAGAAGCACCTTGCGATGAACCAGCACCAGCACCACCACTCTCGAACTGACCACCATACGAACGCTGACGCTGTCGGAATTCCTCCTCCTCTCTAGATAATCTCATGGCAGCCTGGATCTCTTCATCGTCCTTCTCATTGACATTTCCCCCACCTGCAACTTGTTACTGTCTAAGGGTATTTTTAGCTCGGTCCTTCATCCGTTCGGCAGTTCTATCAAGCTCTCGACGAAAATAGTCCCGCACGTCCGTGGGAACATGAGGACACCTAAGTACGCTGCTTCCACGATGTGACAAATGTTGTTTGAATCGTGTGGCACCACCCCCTCTCTTCACGACCTTACAATATTTACAACGAAATCCGAGATACACGTTGTCCCCGTGCTCCCAAACTGAATCGGACTGATCTGACATCTTACAACCAACAATTCCTGAAAATGACTAACTATGTTCTAAATTTGCTAACAAATCGACCAATATTTGAAAAAAAAACACAAAAACAACCATATCACCTTCGCTGCCACGGAAATCCAGCAGATCGGACGGCTTTCCGCGCTAATCGGGCGGCTTACCGCGAAAATCGCGCGGTTTACCGGTGGCGACGGCTAACCGTCCGCGCCGCGCGGCTAGCCGCGTCTGGAGAGCGGCTTACAACTC
>BCLG01002562.1:0-12272 GCA_001602295.1 Zoysia matrella | reverse complement strand
GCTAGCCGTGCTTACCGCGCGGCTAACCGCTTCTCCGCCGCAGTTTGTGGCGTGCGGGCGGCGGACGCTCGGTCGCTGCGGGCGGACAGAGAAAGGAGAGAGGATAGAATGATCGGTGAGGTGAGGCTGAGGATAAGATTTGGTTATATATTTTTTATCTAATTTTTTTTGAATTTTTTCGTCATCAAAATTAAAAAAAATTTAAAAAATAATTCAACCAATAAGTTACATTTTTCATCTAGTTTTTTAAATATTTTTTTATGAAATCCATCAAATTTTTAAAATTTAAAAAATTTGAATTAAAAACCGCTAAACCGGCTAAACCGAACGGAGCAGCTTGGGCGGTTTTCGCCGCCGTTTTGCGAGCCCTGTTCCACACCTCACTCCCCACTGTCCGAAGGAAGGAAGCGCACGCGCGACGCCCTCCGGCGGATCGGATCGGATCCGAAGCCCGCACCGCACTGGGCTCGCCGCCGATGACGACCCCGAAGCAGCGGCTCCTGGGCTCCACCTCCTGGTGCCGAGGCGGGGGAGGGAGGCGCGCCGCCTCCGGGCCCGGCGTGCTGCCCCCCGTGGTGGTCCTCGTGTTCCTCTTCGTGGTCGCGCCGTCGCTCTTCCTCGTCGCGCGGAACGGTGAGCACGTCCACATCGCCTCAGGTCCGATTCGCGCTTCCCATTTCGTTATCCCTGATGTGTGGTGGTGCAATGTTGAGTGGTTGAATTCAGTGTGAGATAAGGGTTCGATGCGCCTTGTGGTTGTCAGTGCGGCGTGTGTTCGTCGGAGGGTGGAGTCTCAGTACTTTTTAGTGATTTAGGGATTGTGCTCTGGCTAGGTTTTGTTGTTTGGATGGAAATTATGATGGTGGACCATAATGCTCATCTTGTATGTTATGATCCAATGGATTGAATAGTTCGTTCCTCCTTGTTACTTGCTGTTACATTCTGCGGTTCAGCGGTTGTTAGACTTGTGTGATAGGAGTATATATTGTAATGGGTGAAATGAGTTGTGCAGAAATGTTATACTCCCACCATTTTTGAATTTATAACGTTTAATACAAGAAGTCTGATGTAATTTGAACTAGTTTAGCTGTCCTAAACTTTCTATATTTAAGAATGGAGGTAGTATTATAGTACTCCAACAAAACTATTAGCATTTCTAAAACTTCAAGCAAAACTGTATACAAAACTATTATTCCACAAAAAAAGGTTTAAAAAGCGCTCGATATTCGCTAACACGTGACTAAGCGCTGAGTGGTGGCCTTCCACCCTTTTTTTTTTTGGGGGGGGGGGGGGGGGTGTGTTGCTTCCTAGGCATTGGGATAGCTTCCACGTGAAAGTGGCTGCCAACACGTGTCAGGTAGCCGACGGTGCGACACAAAGGGAGGCGGGCACAGGTGGCGAATGCGGAGATATGCCGTCAATTTCCCGAGGTCATGCCACCAGAGATGAGCAATATTCTGCTGCCACGGAGATTCACCATCCTATGTTGCACAGCATCGAGCTCTCCCCGGCTCCAGTGACCTCGCACCACTTGATCTGAGTTTATTTTTCTTGATGTCTGTCCAGCTCATGGTGGTGGGTGGAGGCAATGCTGCATGTGGTGGCTGCTGGTCGTGTATGGCGGTGTTTAGGGCAATGTGGAGTTGGGCTGGTTGGGCCAAATGGGCCATATAGTTACAGCCATCTCATGTTTTGTTCTTTCCCCCTTTCTATTTTTTTTTTCCAGTTATGCATTATTAGATAAATCTTTCAATCTATACAAAGCTCCTAGGCATGCCTAGAATCGCCTACGCACTAGGCAGAGGGTCATTGCGCCTAGCGCAGACATTATGATATGATCCAATTGATTGTGTAATCTGTTTTGACCTTCCTCTTGATGTTACATTTTTGCCTTTGTTGTTGAAGTATTATAATCAGTCCATTCTTAAATATGTGATGTTGAGGACAAGTCATATGTCATACATTTAAGAAGGAAGGTGGTATGGTATTGCAATATTCCACATTTCCGAAGTTGAAGCAAAACTGTAGAGTTTATAACAGCTTGTCAGGAGCATGCTGAATTACATATTTACATTGGCTAAAATGAGGTGACATTCTTTTGTGTAACTGCAGATCCCAAGGGTAGGAAGGATGATCAGGTACTTATCAATTTTGAAAGGATTTCAATTGATTTAAAAATCTCGTTTCTAAGGATTTGTCTCACTTTGAATACTGGCTTACAGGTAGCAGAGGCAATGAAGAACCTGAAATCCATTTTGTCTAAGGAGGTCAGAACACCTTGTGACTACTAGTATACCTTTTTTATACTTTTTATCTAGATATGTGGGAATACAGACCCACTCACACTTGCTGTTTAGCTTGTATCACCTTGGTTGCTGACCTCTGGCAGCATACTTTAAACGGGTGTGCATGAGCTTATGCACCGAACTATGGTACCAACAAATGATCCATGTCAGGTTGAATGAAAGACCACAACATTGAGGCCAATTAACCTTTCATTCCGGCGCTCCCTCCCTCTGTTAGGCTGAGTGAAAGACCACAACATTGTAGTCAATTAACCTTTCATTCTGTTCATCCTACTCTACACATATTATTGTAGCCTCATTAGTTTTTTCATGGTAAAGTGCACTAACGATCCTCGAACTAATTCAGGGGTGTCACGTAGGTATGTACGGTCTGTAAAGTATTAATTATTTAATTACATATTTGGGTCTCTGAATTTTAAAATTGTTCCACTTCCATGTGAAATTCAAAGCATACCAATGTGACCATATCTGTATTATGCCTCCTATCCACTGTAGTCGTCCAACCACATTATTATGCCTCTACACTCACTGCCATCCATGATAATGATTTTGTGCTGTCTGCCCTACCACAACATGAGTGGTACAGAAATTGGATGACATGGATGCCTGGATGCTCCATGGATTCCAAGCAAGCAGCTCAACACTGATTAGAGAGATCTAGACCTTGGGAAACTAATTAGAATGTTAAGGAACATGAAAATGTAAAATAATAGCTAAAGAGCATAGGTGATATACCTGAGCAACTTTCCAGACCGGTGGACCACTGGTGCACTTCACTCTATCTTCTATGCCAAAATAGTTTTCAGGACATAGCATATTAGCTACTGTGTGTAATGCAATCATTGGCACTGGCGGCAAAGGTAGACTTAAACTTACGGTGGTGCTTACATGATATTTATGCCTAATTTTCAGCAATTAGCTGGACATAATAAGGTTCTTAATGCTACTTGTTTTAGCTAGCCTGGTGCTAGAGCACCGGGGCGGCATAACATGGCTTCACCACTGATCATTTGCAGTCCATCTTTCATGTTGTGGTAATTCAATGCTTTTGACTTATCATGTTGACTACTCCCTCCGTCCCAATCTACTTGTCATCCTTGATTCCCAATACACCTTTCTCTATTCCCAATACATCTCTCTCTCTCTCTCTCTCTCTTCATTTTCAATTACAGCCCACCTTTTTCACCCTCCTCATTTCCCATCCACGAAACCAGGATGACAAGTAAAAGGGGACAGAGGGATTAAATATGATATAGTCACTAGTTGCTAGGTGTTTCCTCAGCTAATTCATGTTTGCATATTTTTTTGGACTTCAGCTCATTGATGCTGTAGCTTCTAGTCAACAAGAAGCAGGCACATTGAATCTTGACTTTTTTCGGAATCATGCATCCCCCTCTTGGAAAACTGATGATCTGGTCAGTGGGAAAAGCGTGGATGTTGATGGCAAGGCTAAAGCTGAAAACGGTGTTGCAGAGCATGATTTACCAAAGAACAAACCACCCAAAGAGGATCATGGTACAAAAATAAATGCGAACTCCCAAAGTATTTTCCGATCTTTTGTTGTTGGCTATGGAAAATAAAGTGCCTTTTGATGCAGATAATCATCAAATTGACACAGCAGCAAAAATGGCTCGAAGGGTACCTGTTCTAGCCTTGTGTATATATATGTATATATTTTGTGGTATTTCTTGTTAGTATTTCTTATGCCTTTTTATTTCCCTATACACTGAAGAAACTGAGGGAGAAAAGGCGAGAGAAAAGAGCAATGGATTTGGTTCGTAAGGATGATGAAGCACATGTCAAACTGGAGAATGCAGCTATTGAGCGGTCAAAAGCTGTTGATTCTGCTGTGCTTGGGAAATACAGCATATGGAGGAAAGAGAATGAGAACGAGAACTCTGACTCAACAGTTAGATTGATGAGGGACCAACTCATCATGGCTCGTGTTTACTCTGCACTTGCTAAATCAAAAAACAAAAGTGAGCTGTATCAAGAACTGCAGACTCGAATCAAGGAGAGCCATCGAGCTGTTGGAGAGGCTACTGCTGATGCGGACCTGCATCAGAGGTATGCATCTGCACTGTTGTATTTTATTTTCTTGTTCATGGGGGAAAAGCATTCTTATTTTTATCTCATTTTTAACAAATTTTCTCCTTTGCAGTGCACCTGAGAAAATCAGAGCAATGGGTCAAATTCTATCGAAGGCTAGAGAAGAAGTGTATGATTGCAGGGCGATAACCCAGAGATTGAGAGCTATGCTTCAGTCAGCAGATGAACAGGTCCGGAGCTTGAAGAAACAGAGTTCATTTCTTAGTCAGTTGGCAGCAAAGACTATCCCAAACAGTATTCATTGCTTATCTATGCGTCTAACAATTGATTACTATCTCCTCCCTGCGGAGAAGAGGAAATTCCAAAGGAGTGAAAATTTAGAAAATCCAAATCTGTACCACTATGCACTTTTCTCAGACAATGTCTTAGCAGCCTCTGTGGTTGTGAACTCAACCATCATGAATGCCAAGGTAATATGCATGTCATTTAAATCAGTTGTATTTTTTTAGCTAGTTTGAACAGTAATTCTTGACGAGTGACATGACTTCTTCAGGAGCCAGATAAACATGTTTTCCATCTTGTGACTGATAAATTGAACTTTGGAGCCATGAACATGTGGTTTCTGCTGAACCCACCTGGCAAAGCCACCATCCATATTGAGAATGTGGACGAGTTTAAGTGGTTGAATTCATCATACTGTCCTGTTCTGCGGCAACTTGAATCTGCTGCCATGAAAGAGTATTATTTCAAAGCTGATCGACCACCCACTCTCTCAGCAGGTTCATCAAATCTAAAGTATCGGAACCCCAAGTACCTTTCGATGCTGAACCACTTGAGATTCTATCTCCCAGAGGTCTACCCAAAGTTGGATAAGATACTTTTCCTCGATGATGACATTGTTGTGCAAAAAGATTTGACGGGCTTGTGGGATGTTGATCTTAATGGAAAAGTCAATGGTGCCGTGGAGACTTGTGGGGAGAGTTTCCACCGTTTTGACAAGTATCTTAATTTTTCAAACCCACATATTGCTCGGAATTTTGATCCTAATGCTTGTGGATGGGCTTATGGAATGAACATATTTGATCTGAAGGAATGGAAGAAGAAAGATATCACTGGGATCTACCACAAATGGCAGAACATGGTGAGATTTCTATTTTTTTCCTTACAGAATCTCCTTGATTTACAAAAAGAACTGTTGCACAAGTTAGCATGTTCTTACTTTGAACACATCACGTCTCACATAATCATCTTGCTGTTCTGTTCTGTCAGAATGAAGACAGGGTTCTTTGGAAGCTTGGGACTCTTCCACCTGGCCTCTTGACCTTCTACAAGTTGACACATCCCCTGGACAAGTCGTGGCACGTTCTTGGATTAGGGTACAATCCAAGCATTGATCGTTCAGAGATTGATAATGCAGCCGTTGTTCATTACAATGGCAACATGAAGCCATGGTTGGAGCTAGTAATGACCAAGTACCGACCATATTGGACGAAGTATATTAAGTATGATCACCCTTACATCCGTGGATGCAATTTGAGTGAGTAGATATACGTAAAGTAGAACTGACTGAAGTGTTACCAAGACAATTGTTCCAACGCCGCGTCCAAGTGGTAAGTTTCTTTGAACAAGTAGTATTATTTGTAGCTATTGATTGCTTTCCTGGAGAACCAACTACTGATGGATGTCTCTATGAGAATCGTATTATAGTTAGCAGTTTTTATTCAATTAATGTGCAGTTTTGTTTCTCCAAAAAAAGCATCGGAAGAGATCTGGATTGCTTAGAGGTGTCTATAGAACTACCCCATTTCTGGAATCATATGCCTTATGTATACGGTAATTTAAGTACAAGGTAACGTGCAAAGAATGAATCAAATGAGTACAGATTTGTGCGACAAATGTAAACTACTGGACAGTCCTGCAGCATCAATTGTGCCCCTCCCGCTGGTGGCAAGCAAGGCACGCAGCTGCGAGGAGATGAAGCGAAGCCTCGTGGCGTGAGCGTGCTCCCACCGAGGACCTTCCCTAAACCAAAAGAGTAAAATGGGATAGTTGAGAACGTAGAATCTGTAATCATATATTCTGCTTTTAAGTTGTTGTGACAGATCGTATAACGAAAAGACGATTCATCGATCATGTGATCTTATCGGGTGTCATTTGACAAAGCGAAGAAGACTAACAGTATAATTTAAATACGATAAAATACATTACAAACTGTTAATTAGATTAAGTTAATAAAATAAAAGTTTTAAAAGCGCGACAGCGGTAACTTTATTTAGACTAGAGTCTTTTGAAAATTATGCATAAGATGACATCGAGTTTATATGATGTATTTTCTAGCAGTACACAACAGCAGCGTGACGAGCTGGGCTCGAGGGCTCTCGAGGGTTGTTTTTGCCGGTTGGTCTAGAGGAGAGAGAAATCATCTGCACATAACTGTAAACAAAACCACAAAGAGCTAAACTCTGATCATTTAAATTTTTAGCAAGTCTTATCTGTCAACGTGGCTAACTACAATATCTGATCATTCAAATTTTCAGCAAGTCTTATCTGTCAACGTGGCTAACTACAGCAGACTTCAAAGATATGATAAGCTTGACTCACGGGGATGGTCATTTGCATAAAACATAGCACTATTAGTGAATCTTTATTTTCATCTTTTAGCGATAGGTTAGGTTTAAAATATGTAAATTTAATTTGCACTATAACTATAACAAATATGGTTGTCAAGCAATTAATTATAAACTAAGTAAAAAAATTTATATTATTATTATTAGTTCAGTTGTTATTAGTACTCGTTATTATGAGGGGCAGCGATTATAATTGATTTACATCAGCTAAGAAAACCCGAAGTACACGACACGTGCGCTCTTCCCAAAAGCCGCATGTGGTCACTTTTCACAACAATACCATGGGGCCGATCCAACGCGCATCTCTCTCAAGTACATGGTCCTCCGTACGATCACCACGTCGGTTTTTCACTACTCCCCGTCGAAAGAGAGGTAGGGTTATGTCCAACCAATACGCTATCCAGCTACATCAGTTTTCTGGGTTTCACGTCCTCAGTATGCCTTCGGTACTATTTACTTTAACCGACACAGACGGGGCTATCACCGTGAAGGTCATGCCTTATCAAACCTCCTATACTCTATCCTCGACCGGTCTCAGGTTTATTCAAGTGTGGGATAAAATAAAACCTATAGCTTGCGAGTGAGGTTTCTCATTTACTCGACTTCTACCGTTTATTAGAACTTATAGCCTGGCTCTACATCGAGTTACCTGTACCAATATACACTTAATAAGATAAGTAGCACTATCATGCATTCTAAGTTTCAAACAACTCCTATAACTTAATGCACAATACATTAATCATATAATACATAGTGACAAAATAAAAGAATTTAAAATAAAGTTAATGCACCGAAGTTTGCTTGGGCCTAGAGCAATGTTAGCACAACCAAAGAGAAAGATCTTCAGCAGCAACAGACGGCTTCTGAGCAACCAGATCCATCAGCTGGCCTTCCACGTCGCTTCCTAAATGTATGAAATGATGTGCAGGCAATGATCAGTTATGCACCTAATAGCATTCTAATGTTTTAACTCGTCATCGCATGCGACGAGAGGTTCACAGGCGATGATGTGCTTATGAATGCATATGACAAGGGTTTATATGCAAATGGTTCATGCGCAAATGAGTTTATTAACTTAAAGCGCTAACTATATTTATATGACAATGTTCTGATTTTTACCTAAAAGAAAGAGTTTTCTATAGTATTCTATTGGTCATAATAGGGGGATTATTTCTAAATCTTGTTAATATGGTTCTGGAAGGCATAACTTATAAATTGAGTGGCTCATAATATTAATAAGACTATAAACTAATTTCTGAACCAATTTTTATAATTTATTGCAGTACTATGAATTTCTAATGAACTAATTACTATCTAGGAGAAATAAATTATTTATAAATAATCTATAAGTATATAAATTCTAAGTAACTCTGATATGACATATATTACTCAGTAGAACATAATTATACATTGTTCACATTTTTAATATGCATGAAAATGGATATATGAATTAATGCATGATGCACACTATTTAATTAACATAATTATTGAAAACGCAGAAAATGCATCTTTGATAGTTCTAAAATATTCTACATGATGAGATGATTCCAACGGTATATTATTTGTAATTTTTGGAGCTAGGAGTCAATTTCTATGATTTTTGCAAAATTATACGGATTTATGTGCAATTATTAAAGGATTTCTGGATTTAACCAAAACTCCTGGCCAAATGGGGGCCACGTGGTGGCCTCTGGGGCTGACCACATGCTTGGCCACAGGGTGGCTGCCCTTAGCTGCACGTGATCTCGTGGCCACACGAGATCCGCAAGTCAGCAGCAGGCCGGCAATGGAGGACTCGCCGGCGTGCGGCGGCGCGGCTTCAAGGGACCCTGGCTCGAAAATGATCTACACCGCAAGGGTGGCTTTGAGGTGGGGTCAGAGGGCGGCGGTTGAAAGTGCATTTACACCTTTAGTGGGTTTTGGTGAATTGAATGACAACATAATTAAAGAACTAACATTATTTGTTGAGTATATGAGCAGGTTGTTAGTCAAAAATTTTTTTTGAGAAGTCTTGATTTAATGAAGATTACCGCTTTTCTCATAGCCATGAGGTTGCTCATGCTAAGTCAAGTGAAATTATTGCAAGCTAAGAGTGAGATCAAAAGATATGTGTACTCTAAGTGAAGATCCCATCAAAAGGTCTCAACAAGAAGCTACTTGACTTGTAAAGATTGAAGTTGATGTCAAGGAAGCCAAGAGGTTGTGCTAAGTAAAAATAAGATCAAGAATTATGATGGATTATATTTAAGATCTCAACAAAAGGCCTTTGGGTTGTGAAGCTGACATCCAAGAATTCAAGAAGCATTCATTGAAGATACAATACAACATTTGACTCAAGTTAGTGAGAAGGTGAAAGATTAACTTGACGGTGTCGTGATGGACCGGAAAAGGGAGAAGGGCAAGAAGGAGTCTTGGCACCGAAGAACCTTAGTATCGGAGAAGGACAAGTTGAGTTGAATCGTGATGGACCTTTCAAGCTACAAGGAGTCATATTTTGCTAATTGTCGATATTCTATTGCAAAAGAAGATAATAAGTAAATTGGAAGCATTTTAATAGATATTGATCTTATGGATTGAAAGTTTCCAAAATTACTAGCTCAAGATGGAGTTGCTCAAGGAAAGCACATGTTGTTCACCCTAAGAAGCAATTCTACGAAGAAGTGGCACGATTCAAGAAGTGAAGCTCAAGTGTTGCTTATAGCTTTTATTTAATTCTTCTGTGTAGGTATGCCGCTCTATCAAGGGAGGGTGCAACATGGATTAAAACATAATCTCAGTGCTCATGGAAACCCAAGTGAGAGGAGAGAAACACAATGGCCATACACTTTCACAAGTTTTGCTGAAACAGAAAAAATCGAAAGTTCCGGTTTTGGCAGTTTCTAGCAAAATTGCCTAAGTCTTCACCAAAGTGTCCGGTACTTGACCGGAGTGTCCGAGAAGCCCTCTCTGGAGTTGAGGTTCCTAACCATCGGAGTGTCCGTCATTTTGTCGGAGCTCCCAAACCGGAAGTTTCGGTTCGGTGAACCGGAAGTTCTAGTTTTCCCAGAGTTGTATCTAACGGCTAGTGACCGTTAGTAACCGGAAGTTTCGGTTTTCCTAGTTTCAGCCCCAACGGCTAGTTTTTTAGGAGTGGTTTAAATACCTCCTCTCTCCCTTTAGTGGTAGCTGCTGGTGTTGCCCACGACCTAAACTAAGCCAAAGCATCCTAGAGCTCTCCCCAACCCCTCTTTGTGAGACTTGTGTGATTTGTGAGAAATCCAAGTGTTGGATTGAGAGAGATTGCATTTGAGAGCACAATTGAGCACTCCCATCCATTGAGCACTTGAGCAAGTTGCAAATCTGTGAGCATTTGTTACTCTTGGAGGTGAAGCCTCCTAGACAGCTAGGCGTCACTCGGTGAGACATCAAGCTTGTGTTGTGCCACAGGAAAGTTTGTAAAGGCCTGCTTCGCCTCTGCAAGAGAAGAAGCAAGATAGTGATTCGAGGGAAATGGTTGAAAGAGACACGGCTTGGAGTTGACCTTGTGAGCAGCTCAAACTTCCTCAACGGAGATGTAGACGACTTGGAAGCAAGTCGTTGAACTTTGGTGAAACAATTCCTCGTGTCCTTACTTTGATTTGTGTTTTTTGTTTTATTAAGTTGTGCTTGTGACTAACCTTTGATTCTGTGTGAATCAAGTAGCTATCTTGTCCCTTATATTCTTTTAGGAGTGATTGCAAGTTTCTCGGGAGAATTCTCAAAGTTCAGATTTAAATCTCTGCCTCGAGAAAACCGGAAGTTCCAGTATTGCAAACCGAAAGTTCCGGTTTCTGTATTTGTTCCTGTCTGTTTTAGCTGTTCAGACAAAACCGGAAGTTCCGATTTGACAAACCGGAAGTGCCGGTTTTGACTCCTTTAATTTCCACTACAAGTTTGTGTTAATTTTCAGGAACGGCTATTCACCCCCCCTCTAGGCGACATCTAGGTCCTTTCAGCGGTTCTCACCGGAGAGCGCCGGCGACGCGGCGCACGGCGGCGCGACTTCGACAAGGTGTAGAGCTCGGCTCGGTTGACGAAACTTCGAACGGCTTTCTCCTACAGCTTCACGGAAGCGAGTAGAAGCCCAGCGTCGAGGTTGTCGCCGTCAAGAAGGGGCCGAGGGTGGTCGGCGTCGGCTACCTGGCGAGGTTCTGTGGCGGTCGGTCGTTCCACATTGAAATTAGGCACAAGACGCCCGCGATTCTCAGGAAAACAGAGGTCCCCGGGTGTGCAAGGAAGGGAGAGAGCTGGTGACCTGAGGAATCGAGGTGTCTCGCCAAACCTCGTCGAATTTGGATGGAATCCGTCCGGCAGCTCCAAAACGTCGAAAATTTGGGGAAATCCCAAAACGGTTCTATCCCGCGCGAGGGAAACCGAGGCGAGGTGCTAGGAGGCTTGGCGAGGAGGGGCTCAGCTTCATGATGAAGGACGGAGGCCGGAGATGGCTCGGAGGACCGCGTTCAGTGGTGGTGGTGCGTTTGGTCGTGGGAGAGCGAGAGAATGAGGGAGAGAGAGGGCCGGCTGGGGATAAGAGCCATGGACAAAGAGAGTAACGCATGTCCCCTGTACCCCGACAGTGCTATCGTGGCCCGGCTGCATGGCTGCCACCGCGGGAGGCGCACTGGCGCCAGGAGAAGGAAGGAGGGGGCGCAGTGGGGCTGACAGGCGGGCCCCAGCTGCCAGGGAGCTCCTCTAGCCTTAATGCTTAAGAATTTTGTGCACAGAGAAAAGGTGAGAAAACAATCTCTAAAAGAGTTGAAATTTAGAAGAACATTTCTTCAACATGTGGTCTACAATATAACCAGCATTCACAGGTTCTTGCCAAATAGGATAGAAGATATGGAAATTTGAAAAAGGCTCCTTGATAAGGGAAACTTCCATCTGCTGAAAGAAGATCAATTAACCAAATTTTGGGGTCGTAAGTAAATATCTTCCAAGCTCTGATGTGAACGAAACTTGGTGGAGATGTTCTTGACAAGGTCTTCTACCATCCTACCAATATGCACCAGCAGTTTCACGAGAAATTGAAAGATATTGAATTTCGAAAAGGATTAACTGATAAGGGAGTTCTGAAACTTCCGAAAAACAGAGCAGTCTCCCATTTTTTTGTGGTGTAAAAGAAATACTCTCCAAACTCTGATTGGAACGAAAACTTGGTAGAAATTCTCTTCAACATGGAATCTACAACATATATCACATTCACAAGATTTTGCCAAAGGAGCTAGAAGATAAGAGATTTTGAAATTGACTATCTGATATTGACACTTAGGAA